>CATIWR010088670.1:0-10927 GCA_949677035.1 Omphalea diandra | reverse complement strand
TTGTTTTTTTACTAAAGAGAACGAGTGGACAGCATTGAACCATGTGTGGCTTTGAGTCTTTTTTGAGACAAATGTTGATACCTGACACCATTCGTACTTCTTTTACTTCACAGTCGTCCAATTTTCCTTAATTTTTTTTTTAAAAAAAAAGTGGATGGTCGATGGTGGAATCAGTTCGATAGAAATATTTTTAAAATATAATTAAAATAATAAATTTATAAAAGAATTGAAAATATTCAATACATTAAAAAAAAGTATATTTTGTATTTCTTTTAAAAACATTCAAACTTACAATTTTTTTTTGGTCGAAGAAATTACAATAACATGGTTCTTGTAGAATCAATTTTATCTATTTTACCAATTATTTACAATTTTATTTAGATTTAATTTGTTTTTAACCACTTTGATTTTAAATCTATTACCGACCAATTTATTAATCAACTTTTGATTTAATCAGTTTAAGAGATAGATCTTATTCAATTTTCAATATACCTTATATTTAAATTTTATGGAAAAATTTTGTTTAGCTTCTTATTTTCTCCATTTATTAAAAATTTTTTAGGAAATTTAGTTTCATTAAAGAAGCAATACGATTATATTTATTTTACAAAGTCGTTGTTAATTTGTAGGTGGTGCATATTATGATTTTGAAATTTTTGGTACAATTTCAATATGAATTTTATATTATATATTCAAATTTTATATATTAATTAGTTACAAAATAACATATTTTTATTTTTATTTTTATATGAAAAAATTTATTTTTTAAAATAGAATTTATATTATATTAAAATTATTATTTTTAGCTAATTTTTATTTGTGTTATATTTTTAAATATAATTTTAAAATTTTAAAATTAATAAAATAAAATAATTATTTGATATATGACAAACACTTATCTTAAGTAATTTTTAAGATTAGAATTAATTATATATGATATTTTTAATATAAAATTTTTATTATATTTAAATATTATATACATTAATAAACTATTGTAATTTTTATTTAAAAATAATATTTTTCTAATATAAAATTTATATTATATTAAAATTATTATTTTATTTTATATTAGATTTTTAAAGATCATGGGATAATAATTGTTTGACATATAATCCTAAATAATTTTTAGAATCAAATTAATTATATGTATTAATTTTAATTTATTTAGTTAAAACAAATTTACTGTAGAATTCTATATATTTAATGATAAAAAAATTAACACGATCTGAATAAATTTGTAATTTTGTGAAAAAAAAAAAAATTCTCCAAGTCAACTTAGTTAAATGAAAGAAATTTGTTTATGTTACGTGTATATATCCAATTAATAAAACGAAGATATGAGTGTCTTTCCCTTGAGAAAAATGAGTATAATATTAAAATCTTTTAGCAGTTACAAATAGTTAGTTTACATATATTATATCATTGATTGAGTAGAAATAAAATGAGATATATATTCAATATAGACAAGTTTTTTTTAATTAAATTCATCTGACAGCTCATAAACTTAGAACAAGTAAAATTCAGATTTGATCGAAAAAATTGACCAAACCAATTTATTATAATCAGTTTGATTCTATTCAATTTTTTTAATAAAATTCAATTTAATTAGGTTTTCATTTTTAAAAAAATTTAGTTTTTGATTTTTGATTTAGTTTTTATAAAAAATCAAATAAATTGAAATTATTAATAAATCAAATTAATTTGAATTAAATTAGATTTAAAATACATGTAATTTAATTAAATTGAACTGAGCAAAATCGAAATTTTATAAGTTTCATTTGGTTTGTATATCTGTAAAATTCAGTTTAATTGATTTGATTTATTCGGTTCCTTCAAAATTTTGAGTTTAATTCAGTTTATAAAATATAAAATTTGGTTTGACTGATTTTAATAAAAAAATTAAACTGAATAAATTGAATTGATGGATTTGCTCATCTCTATCATAACCAGTCCATTAAATTTAATTTTCCTTTGGACAACAGAATTGAAATCGGAATTCAAAATTGTAATTCTAATTTCAATTGAATTGAAATTTCAGTTCTAGTATTTAGATTATAAAGTGATAGAATTAGAATTGAGTTATAATTACAATTCTAATTTTAATACTAGTATTTCAATAATGAAATCATAGAATTTGAATTGATAGAAAATCAAAATTTTAATTTTTAATGGTCTACCAAATAATAAAAATAAAATTTTGTACCCAATTTCAGTTCTAAGCCCAGTTATATCATGCAAACGATGAATTAAGGACATTGTTTCTAAGATAATGCGGCAATTTCATTATCCTTTTTTTTTTTTTTTGTGGGAATGGCATTGTCTTTATCTTCATTCAAAATATGCAATTTCTCTTAAATTTCTTGTTAAGTCGAAAATTGATGATTCCTGTGGCTAAAGGAAAGAAAGATTTATAGGATGCGGAATATATTCTCCTAGGCTACATCACTTTGTATCGGATGGATGGCTTTTTTTTTTTTTTTTTCTTATTATTAATCATTATCGGACATTCTCTTGGACTAGATCCGGTTGTATTGGATGTATGGGTTTTTTCTCATTGTTAATATTAAAAGTACTTGCATTATTGTGATTCAAAATATAGAGCACACTCTATGCTATCTCATTATTTTTATTCAGAAACATAAAGATATTTTTATTTATAAAACACCATATGATATAAACAAAAAAAATTATCCTCAAAATTTAAGATATCAATAAAAATTAATTTTCAATATTATTAATGATTATACCTTGATTAAACTCTAAGATCATAATATTATTTTGATCATAAATTTTTTTAATAATTTTACATTTTTACCAATAATGAAGATCTCTATCACATCTAATACTTGTAACAAAAAAATAAAATTTTATATTATACTTTAAAAAAATTGTCATGCAATACCTTAAAAAAGAGAAAATTATTATTATTATACAACAATTTGTGTCACTAAAATAAAATTACATCGTGTTATATTCCATAGCACCATTTACCTTTTGTTTGAGGTAAAGCAACAATAGGAAGAGAAAATAATGTTGAAAATAAAATTTTCTTCTGTTTGAGAAATGAAAAGAAAATGGAAAGAAAAAAAAAAAGAAATATAAGACAAAATAAATCTCATTGATTCACCATTTTTAATCATCTCATTGTAAGAAGAAAATAAATTTCTCTTATTCCTAAATAAAAAAATAATAATAACTCACTTTCTCCCCATGCCAATTGTTTTTCCAAACAACGTAAGTTGAGAGTGGTTACGTGGTCGACATTTTAATGAAATCCACGTAAGGAGGTGTAGGCCACTAGACAAGTGGGATGGGATAATGGCCATTTGGATGTCATTCTTTGATGAAATCAGATGCGAAGCTGTCCCATGCTGTCTACTAGACAAGTAGAAGAATGGATAATAATGCTATCATCATTTGATTGAATCAATTGCGAATTTGTTCCATGCTGCAGGCGGAGAAGGACTTTCAATTATATCGCCATTAATATTACTTTAAAATTTATTTTTTTTAGATCATACTACAATGGAGGATGGAGAGAGTTGAATACTTTAAAATCTGATCTAACATCTAAACATATTTTTAATAATAAAACATAAGATTAATAATATTTAAAGTAGTACCCTAAATTACGAGAAAAAAAAATAAATCTCAAGGCCTCAATCTTAAATCTCTAATCACTAAATCGAGACCAAAATTAACCTGTTCTGCAATCCAAATGGTATCATCCTTTCTCATCTTATCACATCATGTCACCAGGTTTCAAGGTTTCAAACTTTCAGCTTTGAGTTAATAATGCATATACATATTCAATATGATTAAAATATACTAGCTAAATATGATTATTTTTTTCCGAGAGTAAAAAAATTTGTTCATTTATAAACAACCATGCATCTATAAACAAAAATATCTCTATAATTTAGACTTGTCAATATATTTCATCTATGATATCTTATGCTTATACATATCATGAGTAAGTTTCACTAATTTTTTATAGCCAGTGAATGATATAAACCATTATTATTTTGTATTTTTTGTAATTTGCTTATTATTGTTGCTATATAAATAACTAATCTTTCCTTTATCTATGAATTAAAAATAGTAGATGAATTACTTCACTAAATAATATTTCTGAATGCATTGCTGCTTGTTAATTAATGCGCACTTTGTCAAAGTGCTCTCTAACTCAAATTATAACAGCACTCAAACCCAGCCACCCTCATAATTTTGGGGCATTACGACCATGATGTTCTTACAATTTTTTTTTTCCCTTAAAATAATTGCTATTATTGTTGGCAGATGTAGTGAGACCAGTTCGTGGACAATGAAGAGAAAATCTCATGAATTAATTATCTGAACAGAACCAATTTGCTGTAGGTTTGTTAAGAACATATCCAAAATGGCATGCTCCGTGCAGATTATATCTTTCTCCAATTCTTTATTGTCTCTCTTGAAGCGCTTGATTAATTGGGGTAATTTAAATTAATTATGTTTATTAATATGATTCCACCTTGGCAAATAAAAAAGTGGGTCCTTACCTATTTAATCATTCTTATTATCTTTTACATGATGGTATAATCACTCCTAGATGACATATCATGCTGCAATAACATAATAATTAATAAATAATGATTACTAAATGTGTTCATTGCCATCATTTTAGTAAAGAAATTAGAGATGATAGCCAATTATGCTAATCTGATTGCTTTTTTACTCTTGTTAGAAGCAGCAGAGATAATTTCGAATTTAATTCTTTTCGTTGGTTATTATAACGAGAGATTTTGCGACTTGAATGAATTTTATTTTATTAATAGAAGCAGAAGGGAAATGGATTTATAGACCATTATTAGAATTGAATATGAGCTGCTGTATTGGTGAAATAAGGAACTAAAAATGATCAAATTGACATTATAAAGCTTTTATTGATAGCTCTTGGCTCATATCCAACACTTGAGCATAAACAGCGGGGGGGTGGGGGGGGAGGAACAAAGTAATGGAATGCAGCAACAAAGCCATCTTTTCTTGAAGGTTCAGTTTTGTCAGACCGTGTAGTGAGGGTTCACATCAATATCTAAACCCCTCAGCTTTGCAAAGGACTCTACTTTGCCTTTGAGAGTATGAAGCTCCCTTAATCTGCATCATGCCAAATAAATAATGAAAAATGAAAATAAAAAAGATTTTGATATTCTGGGGTTAATTAATTGAAGTAACCAAAACAGATTTCAATAATGTCAATGAGTTCTCATTCTGCGTCATTGAAATCATCTCTATGACTTGACTGTGAGATTGCTAGTTGAAGCTAGTCGCCTAACTGGAAACAATAAAATACAAACCTTGCAATTTCTGCACGTCTTCTGGCTTCTTCAGCCATAATGCTGATGTCTCTAAAAGTATGCTTTTCAGAGAAAACCTTTGCTTCCTTAGACTGCAGACCATGAAGTGTCCTCTGCTCAGCTGCCCACGCTGCTTCTCTAGCTTCCTTACCAAAGTCTTTTTGGGCGGTCATTGCTGTCTGAAAGTATTAATGATTGTCCAAAAATCAAAACCAAGCTCCTAATCAAAGATATTGATCACACAATGGATTAATATATTCGAATTTGATCTCACTCACTCTTTGGTTATAGACTAGACTCCAGGCTCTACCACTCAGTCCATATCTAACAACAAACTTGATCGGATCAAGCAGCAAATATGTTACAATGTTGTACAACCATATAACACCAGTCCATTTCCATCCAATCTTATTGATACCAGCAAAACCCTATGTTGCTTCAGCTGATATTACAGTTGCAATCTGCATGGATAATCAAGCATTGTTAGTTTACAACTGAGGTTAGTGAAAGGACATGAATATATTAACAAGAACACAAGGATTACCAACTGAGCGATAACGAAAGCGATAACAAGAAGAAGACCAGGCCTTTCTGTGAATGACCAGCTCCTGGAGCGGGTCACAAATATTAATGCCTGGCTGATAGTACTGATTTGAAGGTACACAGCTGATGCTAACTGTCCATTCAGTTCTTTGGAGATATTTTCATCTGTCAGATTGTAATTTTTCTTCTGGAGGCTATTCACATGGAAATGTTTCTGTGATAATCAAGCAGAAAATCAGTTGCCCTGATATTTCTACATTGTGTAAAAGACCTAAACTAGAGAGTGATGAAGCAGTAGCTGCTATTACCGTAAAGAAATCAGTTTCATAAGCTCCCAAGAAGAACACAACTGTCATTATGGCAAGGTATCCGCCTATCACAATTCCAGTTGCGAAAATTTCACTGAGCTTCCAACTGTCTGGTATTGGGGAAGGCTTAACTCTGTCTTTGGATATTGTCATGATAGTACCTGGAAATATATGGAGTGAAAGGTGAGCAATATGTTCTCCTGCTAAGAAGAAAATTGCTAAGGATGGTTGCAAATTGTTATATAAAATGTAGAACAATGGATCCTGAAGAGATTACTGGTAATTCTCACCATCATTTAGAGTGGCAATAATGAGAACCATAAACGGAGGGAAATTGAACTCCCAAAAACAAGTGAGCAACATAAATCCCAGCTGTTGAGCAAATGCAATTGCCAATGAGAATCACAGTTTGCATATTTTCGGAACTCGTGAGACAGAAAGAATACAGAACTTACCACGATACGAATGGTGATGGACACAGCATATATCTGAGGAAAAACCAGGGGAAAAAGAAAAGATGAGTGTAAAGGAACTTCTACCACTTATAATCATCAAATTCAGGAATTGTCAACACAATCTTACAGTATAGTTTTTCATTCTTTGAAAGATTGCGCGACTGGTTAAAACAGCACTAATGATTACACTCAGCCCAGGTTCCGTCAGTACTATGTCAGAAGCGCTACGAGCAGCATCTGTTGAATCTGCCACAGCAATTCCTATGTCTGCTATCTTTAATGCAGGTGCATCATTAACTCCATCTCCCGTCATTCCAACTATATGCTTCTTAGCTTGCAGTCGCTTCACAATCTCGAACTTATGCTCTACAAAGAAACATCAAGTCAAGTTGCTAGTGTATGTCGAAAATTCTCCGAGTTACAATCTGTGATGAACTAACTTAATTACCAGGGAAAACACCAGCAAAACCATCAGCATTTTCAATGAGCTCATCAATTGGTAGAACTCCAAGTGTTCCATCCTTGTTTTCCCCAAGCAAAGAGGATGACGGATACATGTTTGTGCCCATTCCAAGCCGTCTTCCTGTCTCTTTTGCAATTGCAAGTTGATCACCTGTGATCATTTTGACACCAACTCCAAGATCTAGAGCTCTTCTGATAGTTGCAGCACTGTCATGGCGTGGTGGATCAAAAAGAGGTAAGAGACCGACAAATTCCCAAGGTCCACCAGGACTATCTTTGGTACCAGCAGGTACCTCCTGGAAACAATATCACTCACTTTATTAAGATGCATTAGAGAAGAAATTTCTGGTCTGACACAACCAAAATTTATACCTGTTGAGCAACAGCAAGGGATCGAAGCCCGCGTTCAGCAAATTTATCAATTACTGTATGCACCATTTTTTCAATATCTAGTTTATTCCATGCCAGACCAAGAATCTGAAATTACCACATAAAAGATGTAACAAGGCTATGTATGGCACGTAGTGAAGTAATCATTAACTAAGATTCTAACTGAGTACCTGCTCTGGCGCTCCTTTACTCACTCTATGCATCTTTCCTGCACTGTCAATATAAGTAAGTGCCGTCCTCTTATCAGTTGGATTGAAGGGAAGAAAGTGGACTTCAGTAATTCCAGCTCGAGCCTAACCGAAGATGAATATCATAAACTCAGATCATTGTAAACTTGATTAAGAGAACGCAAGATAAAACCATTGGGCAGCAACTATCGCAACCATCTAAAACTACAATGTTCCCTAATGCCTCCAACAAACATACAATTCTGCAAACTGAAATTTTGTCTAAAAGATCAGAAAATTTCCTGGATATTCACAAGCACTCACTGCTGCTATTCAAAAATGGCAGCAACTACGTCGGACCAATAATTTGAATCAACTATATGATCCTTCTACTTATATAAAGAAAGGAACATGCAATTACAAAGATGCAATATAGACCTCTTTAGGATCAGCCAGCATTGAAACAATTGCTGTATCAATAGCATCTTGGTTTTCCAGTCGTGAAGCTCTGGCAGCCATCAATACAACCATGTCCTTGTCAACATCCTTTGCGAAAACCTATTAGGAAATTGATGAAGTCAAACATTAAGCAATATTTTCCCAATAAGTGAAGCTTTTTACATATTGTTCTGTCAACCTACTCAACAAATTCATAAAAAATGACACCTCTATCATAGACTTGTCCACTGTGAGTTTGTTAAGAGTTAAAGTTCCTGTTTTATCGCTGCAGAGCACATCCATCCCAGCCATTTCCTCAATAGCTGTCATTCTCTTTGTTATGGCACCCTGCACAGAAAGTTCAGCAATTTTTAGTAACTTTCTGAAAATATTAACTAATTTTCTTACTAAAATTAGGGCAGTGATTTCAGCTACGTGACTCTAACTAAATAGTAGTAAATATAGCTTCACGTACCTGGTGAGACAAGCGATGAGAACCAATGGCCATGGTAACAGAAAGTACTGTTGGCATAGCAATGGGAATACCACCGATGAGTAAAACTAGAAGGTTGTCAATGCCAACACGATAACCCCTTTTTTGAATCCCATATATTACAATGATTTCAATGAACATGCCAATGGCAATAGAGCAAATGCAGAAATTTCCAATTGCAGTTAAGACCTGAAACAATGAAGCAGAATTATCTCTCACAATATTAACAAAGGGTAACAAATGCTCATAGGATTACACAGGCTTCTTTATAATTTATATAAGTTGCTATATTCAAATCTATAATCATTCGATTAGAGGATTTAGCATTAATAATATCCCCACATGGTTAACATGCTACCAGCTTGTTATCTAGTTGAGAAATTTATCAAAATGTAAATAAGTTCTGAGAGGAACCTTCTGAAAATGCCCAACATGTGTAGTGGTTTCCACAAGATGAGCTGCCTTTCCAAAGAAGGTATGCACTCCAGTGGCGATGACAACTGCTTCAATTTCACCTTGCTTACATGTTGAACCAGAGTAAACTCCATCACCAGGATTCTTAGTCACTGGAAGTGACTCTCCTGTAAGAGCAGACTGGAGAAGAAAAACATATAAGGAAACCTGAAACAAATTGACATAAGAACACAATTTATTTTTCCTTACAGATTGTTGTCTACATTGCAACTAGACTTTCCTATTTCATTGCAACTAGACTTTCCTATTTCATTGTTCATGTCATAGTTTAATAAACTAAGAACTGTCTCAGTTGTCAAACAGCCTATCCATCATTTGTATGCTGCTATACATTTTAACACTATTGTACTAGGATTGATGTACATCACTGACTATTAAACATGTTTAATTACAATCAATTTGATTGTTAAAATGAGTAGGCACCTGATCAATTTTCAGAGGATCTCCTTCGAGCAATCGAGCATCAGCAGGAATAATGTCGCCTAATTTGATACTAATGATGTCTCCAGGGACCAATACAGCAGCATCTTCCTCTCCCCAGCTCCCATTACGTAAAACCTGTCATAGACGATTTAAGCATAGAGAATTATGAAGTAGTCCAAACAGGAAAGGAAAAAAGTAATGTTTTCCAAGAAGAGCCTATCATCCAACGAAATGGATTGGAAAATTAAAGAAGTCCATGAGGTTAACCTTTGCTTTTGGTGCCAACCGAGCCATAAGAGCTGCAGCTGCGTTTCCAGCATTGTTTTCTTCTATAAAGCTTATGGTCGAGTTGATAATGAGCAGTGTCAAAATGCCAACAAAATCATGGTAATCTATCCCTTCTCCCTGCATGATGATTGCTTTATTTCAGAACTCATTCAATAATTATAGATTTTGGTTTCAATTCAGTCAATGTCTTAGATGTAGAATTCTGAAAGAATTATATAATCCCCCACTGAAAGAACTATGGATTACTCCCCCCATAAACTTACTCCTCCATGTGCAAGAGAGATAGCCATAATGGCTGCAGCTTCCATAACCCATGATAGTGGATTCCACATAAAACCCAAAAACTTGAGCACTTTGCTTTCCTATAAAGCGCATGAAAGAACACAGTTAAGGTGAAAACTAGAAACTTTGCCAACACGCAGTTGCAACTGAAATTATCCATGAGATAACTAATATAAGAAGAGAAGAAGAAGAACTAAAAGAGACCTTTTTCTCTTCAAGCTTGTTGTGCCCAAATACTGCTAACCTCTGTTGAACCTCGTCAACAATAAGACCCTTTCTTGTACATTTCAACTTCTCAAAAACTTCTTCAACTGGAATCGTCTCCTGCATGTAAACAACCAATTCTAGATTAGCAGATAAGCTGGATTTAGTGGCCTTTTCTTTTTCTTTTTTTTTTTCCTTCTCATGTGCCGTCTGATGATAAGTTAGCATTGCTTATATTAGGGAAAACTATCCATACCAGGTCAACAGTTTCCTTGCTAATAGCTTCAAGGGCAATCGCAGTCTTGTCCATTTCAGTAATTCTTCTTCAGCTTCCACCCTCAGTCCAAGGCAGGAAATCTGCATATGTATTAAAAACTAGGAAATCAAATTATTTGGACCACACATTGTCCAATCCCTTATTCATCATAATCCCTGGAGCATGTTAATGCATAAAAGGATTGGCAGAGAAATTAAGATATTCGAATCATCTTTGTCATTGTTTTCCGTTTTCAAACAACGGCAGTACGATTAGCTAAGAGATATATATACATATATATATATATATATATATATATATATATATATATCTATATATATATATATATATATAGTTGGAGTGTCTGCCACAACAGAGAAAGAGGTGTGAGTGCGAGCGGATCAGGCGGTG
>CATIWR010088667.1:0-61335 GCA_949677035.1 Omphalea diandra | reverse complement strand
CCATCGCGCCCCGCCTCCTCGCCAGACATCACCCACCCCCTCCCACACGCCCCCCAGATCTCTCCATATCGATCTATCTATATGTCTATATAGATAGATATATATATAGATAAATCCCTACATATATATGTATATATATATATATATATCTATATATATATACATATATATATATCTATATATATATATATTGTGGGCGTATTGGAGATAGTTAGTGATATCTATACATGAAACTTGTCTCAAATTGGAAAAGAAAGAAATTTTAGAAGAGGTTATAAGATTTTTTTTTTTTTACACCAAATAACTTAAAATTGGATGAAAATTTTTTTGAGAAAAACTTCAAATTCTCAAATAGATTTGCATTGATTTTATCTTTGAATAAAATAATATTTAAAAGTCAAAAGATGATACTTGGACACTAAGGCTAGAAATAGCTAGTAATTTTTATTAAGGAAAAATATAGTTTTTACCTCTTGCACTTTCATTGTTGTGCACTTTTGCCCAGTGCATATTTATTTGTTGACATTGAACCCCTATACTTTTATTTTAATCGACTTCAAGCTCTTTTTTGATAGAGTGTGTAAATGGAAAATATTTCCATTAAATGATATTCCAAGTGGCAAAAGAGGATTGAGATCCTTTCCACATTGACTTCCAGATGTCTAAAATTATTAGAGTACAAAAAAATTGGGTATAAATGTTAGGAATTAGGGTTCATCCTGGTTCTTCTTTATTTCAGTGAGATTTCTTCATCTTAGTTAATTGCTTTGTGGTCATCGACAAGAAGAAATGGAAGCTTGAAGGAACTTCGATTTGCAAATGCGGTTACCTAGCTTGCATGGAAATATCTGAGGACTATTCAAACCCAAGGAGATGGTTCTATACTTGCTCAAAGGAAAATGTGAGTTTTTTTTTTGTGACTTAAGTTTGATAAATTATGTATTTGGGTTGGGGTTTTTGTCTAATGTTCACTGTATAATTATGCAAAATCATATGTGTGATTTTTGCATGTGGCACGATATGGAATTAAGTGATTATCAATTGTGTTATATGAATAAGCTGAGGAAAAAAGTGTCTGATTTGAGTGAAGGAAGAAATGAAGCTTTGATTCAAGCTGGAGAAGCACATGCCATTAACTCATATGCTTTACAACAAATGAAAGGATAGCAGAGAATTAGAACTTGAGGATTGAAAATGAAGTATTAAGGGTTGGGAATGCAACATTGAGGGCTAAAATTTATGATTTGTAGGTTGAAAATCAGATGCTAAAAGAGGAATATAGACTTCTAATGATGGAGATTGATACAATAAAGGATAAGCTGAAAGCAAATGAAGGGAATGAGTTGGGAAGGACAATGGTGATTGTTGGTGCTTCCTTTACTGCTTGTGGCATTGTTGGATATGCCTTGCAACATAGATTTTTATGATGTGCCATATGTTGATGAACATTCAATGAAATAGGTTATATTAGCAGTTTCTTTGATGTGACATTAGCCCTTACTGCAAATAGGCTAGATTAACAACTTGTTTAAATTATTTAGGGATGTATTTGTTATGTCACTCTTTTATTGTGTAACTTCTTGAATGAAATGAAGTGTGTTATTGTTAAAAATCCCTGACTATCAATCATACACATCTGTTGCTTGTTATCTTTTCATATGGCTAACAAAGAACAAAAGGAAAACTACTAAGTCATACTTTAAATGTTCAAGTAACAGATGTAATTGTTATCTCTTGATAAGACTCATTTCATTTCATTAGTTTGTTCAAGTAATAGTTAACTTAGTTTGTTGTAAAGTAACACATGCAATTATGTACTTCAATATTAGTTTATAGTTGCTATTAATTGATATCAGTAGCTTAATAACAGTATCAACTGATATCAAACTAATAAGTCATACAGTATCAACTGATATTATGTTGATATTGAATAAACCAATGAGTCATACTTCAATTAAAGTAACTTTCGAAATAATACAACTAACTTAGAGTAAAAAACATTGATTATCATGACAAAATATGGCTACTTTTCCATTCAACAATATTTATTCATAGATAACCAAAATGTCCGTTATAAACTGACATGATCTAGTAAAATATGGTAATGACATTCATTATGTAGGCCTAACACTAATGGCCTACATTACCAATTACTACTGTCATGGTTTCCAAATATAAACAATATACAACACTAATGTCATGGTTTTTAAATAGGTCTAGTAGTGTTGCCCATTTCTTTGCCCTCTTACTCTTCAAGTCTCTTTGTAGTATAATGTCCATAACTCTAACAAGTTTATTTCCTTTTTCATTTGCATGCACACCACCATACAAGTGCTTTGGTCTTTGGTTCAAAAAATACAAAAAACAGACATACAAGCTTGTTGTTGCTCAAAATAACATAACTTATTCACTAATAACAAAATAAAAGTGAGGAATTTCTAACATTACACTTACTTCTCTTATTTGCATAGCCAACACTAGATATCTTGGACTTATTTCTACCATCTGGTTAAGATGAATTTCGCTTCTTATATCTCCCATAATTGCTATGAAGCTTAGGCTATAAACTAGCAGATGTGAAAAAACTAGGACCAATGTGAAAATTAGTATCATAAGCATGTCCTTTTTGGGGCTTAGACTGTGGTTTAGATAAATCTTTTAGCCACTCACTTGGATTCAAATCCTTGGTTCTATCATGCTTACTTTATGATGATATCAATGTCTCTTTACTTTGTGCATTGTCTATGACTTTTTGTTCTTCCTTATTTTAACCTAGCATATGCAAAAACAACTTGAAATTAGGAATGTATTAAAAAAATTAACATACAAGTAGAAGATATATTTATAAAATGTTACCTTTTTATCACCTGTCCTCTTAGGACAACTCCTCGTGTTGTGGTCGACCTTTTTGCACACCTCACATATCATTATCCTTCCTGATCTAGAGAGCTTCCTTGTCTTCTTCACCTCATCTTTATTTTTTTTTTATTTTTCTTTAGTCGAACTAGCATTTCCTTAAACTCAAGAGGTTTAATCCGCTCTTTTCTAGTTGATATACAATACTGCTTCCTAAGTACGCACCCAATGCTATACTTATAAGCCTTCAAATATGTATCTCTATAATACTAGTGCTCTATGAAGTTTTTAGGATGATTACTGTTCTAATAGATGGGTCAAACTGCATGTTGACAAGGTATTCCAATGAGGTCCCATTCTCTACAAATATAACTTCTTTCCTCTATATTCACTATGTGTTTATCTTCTTTGTTGTGGACATTTTTGATCTCATACCCTATATCCCCATTCCATTGCATAAACCAGAAAATGATTTCTCCTTATTTTTTTTCTAGTTTCTGTATACTCCTAAGAGATTGATCACAAATTCAAGTTAACACTGAATTCCTTTTATTCCATAGTCTATTCATCTCTTGAACATGAATATCTTCTAACATGGATATTATTGATTTATACCTAGGTTTAAAGATATAATCATTGAATGTTTCAGAAAAGTTATTGTCCATAACATCACGTTTCACATCAGTCTTAAAAAGTGTCGTACACCAACTCTCAATTCCATAGCTCAGGACATCTTTGACAGTTTTGTCACCTAGTTTTGCAAGGTCATCCAACCTTGCTTTAACAGTTGTCTAAAAGTAGCCTTTGCAAATTTCCAAAAACCTACTTTTCTTTCTTCAGCTAGCTAATCATTATCAACAACTTTTTCACCTTCAGAAACTATGTCTACAAGAACACACATAGCTTTTTCCCCACCACATCTTTATTATTTTTGTCTTTAAAACTATATTTATACTCCCTCATATTATCCTTACCTACTTACAACTTATCATCTTCATCATCAGTCATACATGCCATATTAACATATATATCATCAAATGTTTATTGGGTAGTTACATGTACGCTCTCCTCTTGATCACTATAATCATCAACCCTACCAGTAGTAGGTGTACCCCCCTCATTGTTCCCACTTTTAAAAACATTGAAATTTATCACATGCAAAAAGGTTGACTAGTATGGCCAACCCTAACATCATTAACCTCACTACTAATGTGGTGGTCAATGTATAACACTAACTTATCCCTAATCTTAAAAACATCATTCATTTGCAGTAATGAATGATCATCGATTACTGCACGAAAATCTCTACCCACTTTTCCTTAAAATATAATCCCCTAATTTGACTATATCCTAGGTCTTTTACATAAGACATCATTTTGGGAATGGACAAATGGTCAACATCTAAGGCATTCTCCATTACACTTGCTTTGCCTTCCATATACTTAATGACCCCATCCTTAACAAAAATACCACCGTGTGCAATAATGAGCAGTACTGTGACATTTTCCATACCTAAAAGAATTATTTTCACACATGCAAACCAATTGGAATACATTCTACAAACATGTACATAAGCACATTTAATTGAATATCATTCAAAACAAGTTAAAAACAACTAAACCAAATAAGTTAACTAAGTCATTTTCAACTCATGCCATTCCTTCATCAAATATCTGTATCACAAGTCAATCAGTTTCAAGTATTCCGCACATATGTACTAAGGAAATCAAATACTGAAGGCACAGTTGAAGTCAAATATAGAACTACAACTAAATAAATCTGAAAAGATAAAAATTTTAAAATCAACTATTGTATTATAGCAATCAAAGCTGAAAAGCAAGCTACAAAACAAGGGACCCCCAAATTTTAAAGATGCCTTAAATGTCCACAAGAAGCCACATATTAGTAGAAAAACAAACTAACACAAAAAAAATGCAAAATGGTCCACCATAAGTAGATATTAGTTTAGGATTAAACAATAAAGAAAAATCACATATAAAGGAACACAACGCTTGCTTGAACGAGGAAAAAAAAAAGTCCCTTGTAAGGGAATGCAATGGTCCACCACGAACAGATATTGACAATGTTGTTTACTACGAGTATGCTTCTTTGAATGAAGAAAAGCTAGAAGCACGTGCTTTCATTTTAGGATTAAAGAAAAGAAGTTACGTTAATAAATAAAAGAAATGTACAAAAGCAGCTGGGGTTAGGGATTTTGCAACTTGAATTAAGGGATTTCATAGCTTAGGGCTAAGGGATTTCAGTTTACTTTGACTAGGATTAGGGATTTTAGTTCTTCGTAGGAAACAAGGCATATAGTCAATAAACGCCGTTGACTTCCAAGATGATTTGAAAAGCAAAATGTCAGTTTTAACCTTCGTGAATTGGGATATTTTCTCTTATGTATATCCAATGACACATGGCACAAATTCTATTACTTAGCACGTGATTTTTAACTCGTACTCTCATTTCACACACTTGACCATTGTAAAAAAAGGGCCTAATGTCAATAAACATTAAAGTGAATATCATCGATAGATGTGTAGGGGGCAAAGTATAAAACAATAAAAGTGTAAGGGGAAAAATGATTTTTTTTTGTTAATATTAATTATTAAGTGACGGGTATACCAAGCAATGACTACTCCTTGGATACTGAACACACATGTGTTGGGATCGTACCACCCCCACTCAGCAGTGACCTTACCGACCTACAAGTTCGAGAGGTTTAGGTTGACTCATTGATCACATTATGGATCTTTAAAAGAAAAACTCATTTTTGCCCTTGCACTTTGATCATTTTGTACTTTTGCCTCCTGCACATTTATTTTTCAACATTAAGTCCATGAACTTTTATTTTTCTATAAAGCTATCCCTTATTTGATAGTACGTGTAAAAACAAATGTTGCTGTTAAATACTATTTCCACATGGCATAAGAGAATTCATAGATCCATTATTTTGTCTTTTTCTTCTTGTGAAATAATAGAAATGAATGATTTTTTACCACAAAATAAAGACTCTCTTCATTTTTTAGAGTTTAAATTTTTTATTAAATTTAAGATTAAAAAGATATTTTTTATTGTTTAGTAATAATAAAAAAATAATAATATCAATTAATTTAAATTTGATATACACAAAAAACTTTACTTTGTTGATAATTCAAAATTTTGTCAAATAAAATTTATCATTAATCAATCTAATTTTTGTTATTTGGTTAGTTATAGGTACAAAAAGATAATATATTTCTTCGCTCACAAAAAAATTCTACCTGAAATTCAAAATTATAAGTACAACAATTATGTGAAATTACATAAATTAGATATATTTTTTTTACTATTTCTTAATGTGTATATAATTTTTTCATTTATTATTATATTAAAAAAATTCATAAGTTTAATAAAAAATTATAAGATAGAATAATATTGTATTACGCAACATAAATTACTAATTAATACATTAAGTATTGGCTTGATATTTTGATTAAAATGTATTTTGTGATTTTTTTAGTATTTTAAACTTAATAAAACATAAATTTTGAAAAAAAAGAATAATTTGTTTAAAACTTTTCTGAACCTATTATCTAGCATAAGAAAAAAATTCAAATACAATTTATTTGAATTCAATATTAGAGTGGCTCAAGTTCCAATTAATGAATGAAAAAATTATCTAAAAATAGATTAAGACGCAAATTTCACTATAAAAAAGTTAGATACTAAACTTATCTTAAAATTGGTGACTTCACTTTATTGTTTTATATATTGTATACAATTAATTTTCAATCAGATTTTAATAAATATAGGTATTTTTTTAACTATAGGTGAAAATCGAGACACACCCATAATAATAATAATAATAATAATAAAAAATTTAACATATATATATATATATATTGTGAAATTACACAAGAAAAAAATATCTCAAATGAGAAAATTTAGAAACACATAAAATAATTATTGGCTATATATACTCAAATGAGAAAAATCTAGAATAATTATAGGCTATATGTAAGGGGTATATACATTATGTCCACATGGGTGAACAAGAAAAAGCCATGTGTAGACTATTTTTTGAATAACACGAACCATATTATCTGATACTATCCAAGTAAAAATAGGTTAAAGCCCAATCATACACAAGGCCTGGCTCGATCTCCAATCCTCATAATAGGTTATTCAGTTTGGCCCGCCTTAGCTTTTCAATGCTATGGGCCAGTGCAGTCTGACCCACTTAGCTACAATTAATTCGCAGCTCATCCTGAATAGGATTGTTATCTCTTATCAAGAAAGTTATCCTTTATCAAGGAAGGACACACTCTCTCTCTAACACATTACTGACTTAAGCATCAGAGTGAGCTTTTGGCAATTGGCTAGACACCCTCTCACCTTTATTGTCTTATTGGAATCCAGTTGAGACATCCGAACCAACCACTTTTGCTCAATCTAAATCACCCAAGCTGACTACTGTGGTGAACCTCACAACATCATTGGTGCGGTGAACATAGACTTATTATAGTAGACTTTTCAAAACCTCAGCCATGGCCTCTCCCAATGATCCAAAAACTCTACAAACTCACCTTCAGTCTAATATTTTACATAATACACCCCTAGCAAGCCTCTTAGCTTTAGATTCCCTACTAGTATCGAGAAACTTAGCCTTTAGCTTTATTAGTACCCTAAATCATGGTTCTCAAGCTGCACCCCAAATTCTGACCCTCAATCCTGGCCCCAACTGAACGGTTGCCTAGCTCATAGCTGCTTATGCGAATTTCATGACAACTTTGAAGAAGATTGAACAAACTTTAACATGAAAATTGCCTATGGCTGATCGACAAACCTCTACTATTAAGCTGCCACATTTGCCATAACCACCAGCTCGGCAAGAGCAAACAAACAACTTAGCTCGTAAGTATGGAAACACCAGATATTCAGAAATGTGTAATGATGTGGGTGAATCGTCATACATGGTAGGAGAAAGTCAAACCACTCGTGCTGAAAGCACTTACTGGGATAAAGATACCCTTGAAAAAAAAGTCATAGAGGCAGTCAAACGATAAAGGAGTAAGGAATAATTCGCCCTCGATTACCACTCTTATGATCATAATCCTCTAGCTGCAGAGGTCAAAGCTAACCCAGTACCCCACAAATTCAAGCTACTCTTGATTGGCAACTACAACGAAATAACTGATCCCT
This sequence comes from Omphalea diandra, assembly GCA_949677035.1. NCBI lineage: Eukaryota > Viridiplantae > Streptophyta > Magnoliopsida > Malpighiales > Euphorbiaceae > Omphalea > Omphalea diandra. The sequence continues at coordinate 53,292 of CATIWR010088667.1, read as the reverse complement.
AGAGCCACCTTTATAAGTTATGGTCCAAGCTGGAGCTTTATAGTTGTTTGGATGCCCTCCTCTGTAGGATTTTCCCTACCACCCTTAAAGGAGTAGCAGAAGACTGGTACCAAGACCTAGTCCATAGCTTTGATTCGTAGTTTTACTCAACTCTTGCAATGTTTTTACTACTCGGTTCGTATCGGCCATCCCACAAGTAAAAATCTCTTCAAACTTGCATGAGGTTATTCGGGAGGAAAAAGAATCACTGTGTGATTGCATATCTGAATTTACTAAGTTGGCCATGCAAGTAAATGACCTTAATCACTAAATAGCAACATATGCGGTGATATAGAATTCCAAGAATCGAGGACTCTTCAATTCTCTCAGTATTTATTCTCCTAAAAACTTGTATGAATTAATGGAAATAAGTAATCGCTTCATTTATTTGGATGACAACTTGCAAACTTACTCCTATAGTTCATATAAAATGAGAGATGAAAAAGGGCGATGAGATAGTAAAAATGATAGACACCGAGCTAAACAAAGAGGAACTTGCTTAGGCGCCTTAGATACTATACCCCATTTTTGACAGGCAGAAGCAAAGTCCTCCACTGGATCAAATGATCAGGAGAAAAAATCCACTTTCATCATCCATTAAAAAGTTTAGCAATGAAAAATAAAGATAAACACTGTAGCTTTTTTAGGGATAACAGGCACGACATAGAAGAATGCAAGGACCTGAAAATTGAAATTGAACGACTAGTTCAGTGGGGTAAACTAACCAATTCAAAAAGCAAGTAGCCCCAGATGATAATTGGTATAAGCCGCAATAAGAAGATGGACACCAAGATAAAAGGCCCAATAATAGACAATATGTAGGAGTTATAGATGTCATAACATTATGAGCCACAAGAGCAGAAACTCCACCTCAAGAAAATGGTAGATCCATTAGTGATACTATGTCAATAGCAAAGAAAGCAAGGAGAAACCTATGTTCTGCCCTATCACTTTTTCTGTAGCAGATGATGACAGAAAACTTAACACCTCTTATGTAGACGCCTTAGTAGTACAAGTACAAAGTGAAAACTTCTTAGTTAAGCGAATTCTGATAGACAATGGCAACTCAGTCAATATGTTGATGAAAAAAGCTTTTAAAGTACTCGGCTGGATTTCAAGAAGTTGCGCCACTCCAAACCCTTGTGATTGGGCTTGGGGGAACAAAAGTTGATGTAATGGGATCTATTGAGTTGAATATGGAATTTATTGACATAGACATCATAAAGATGTTCAAGGTAACATGAATGGTTGTAGACATCCCTTTCGCCTATAATGCCATCATCGGATGCTCAATTCTATATGACATAACAACATGTACTTTCATCAGATACCTCACAATGAGGATTCCAACCGAGCGGGGTGTGATAGTTGTTAGGGGTGATCAAAAGATAGCACAAGAAACATTTATGAATATCCTCAAGGAAGTTAACCATGCATCTCCTTTGAACTGCTAGACTTCATTCCTAAGAATACTCTAAAAAATGTCGAGCTAGCTGCAGATCTAAAGCCTTTATCAATTTGGGAAAATCAAACTCTTTGCATCGGGGTAGAACTCAATGAACCGGTGGAAAAATACATTAGCTTGACACTTTTAGGAACACTGTACACATTTGTCTGGTCACCTTCAGACATCACTAGATTGATCCCTCAGTTATTATTCACAAGCTCAATATTAATAGCTCTACAAACCAATCAAGTAGAAGCAGAGAAACCATGCACTCGAGCATCAAAAGGCCATAACCGAGGAGATGTGCAAATTGTTGCTTGATAGATTCATCCAAAAAGTACAATATCTAGACTGGCTACTAGATGTCATATTGGTGAAAAAACCAAATGAAAAATGGAGAATGTGTGTAGCTTTCATAGATCTCAACAAAGTCTGCTCAAAGGACAATTACCCTCTGCCTAACATAGATCAGTTCATTGATTCTACAATAAGATATGAGCTATATAGCTTCATTGACGCATCCGCAAGATGCCTCCAAATACTGATGTTCATGCTAGATGAAGAAAAAAATAAGCTTTGTAACCCACAAAGGTACCTACTGCTACAAGGTTATCCTTTTGGGCTAAAAAATGCAGGACCCACCTATCAGAGACCAGTAAACCATATGTTTAAAAAATAGATCGACAAATTAGTAAAAGTCTATATAGATGATATGATAGTGAAAAGCTGTCAAGCTGAAGACCATGCAAAGGACCTGAGAGAAGCCATTAAAATCTTCAACCAATACAACATGAAGCTTAATCTAGATTTGGTGTCCAAGCTGAAAGGTTCTGTGGCTTCATGATTTCTCAAAGAGGCATAGAGGCTAACCCTAAAAAAGTCAAATCAATCATAGACATGAACTCATCTTGAACCATTAATGAAGTTCATAAGCTCAGTGGAAGGATCACAACCTTGGAAGATTTATGTCTTTGTCAGCTGATGTTGTTTGCCTTTTTATGAAATGTTGAGAGACCTTAAGAAATTCAAGTGGGACGACGAGTGCCAAAAAGCCTTCGAAGAATTAAAAACATTCATTTGCTCGCCTCCTTTACTCAGCCGCCCCTACAGGATGAGATGCTATTCATATACTGGACAACAGCCAAGGACACCGTCGCCTCGACCTAATTAGAGAAGAAGAAGCAAAACAAAAGCCAGTACATTATGTCAACAAAGTCCTCAAAGGAGCCGAATTGAACTACCCCATGTTGGAAAAGTCTGTCTATGCATTAGTCAGCTCAGCCAAGAAGCTAAGGCAGGTCAAACTGTATGGTCTATTATGAGAATTGGCGACCGAGTCGGGCCTTATGTGTGATTGGACTTTAGCCTATTTTTACTTGAATAATATCATTATTCTTGTTAAATTACATATTACTCATGTTAAATTACATATTTTACACTTAGTTTTATACTATGACACCTAGCAAAAATTGTCTTATTTAGATTGTAATTTTGACAATTCTAGTCACATTTGACAGTGTCTTAACGTTATGCATGTAAACATTGTCAAATAAGAGAACTTTATAAAAAAAATAAAAATACAGAGACTCAATGTTGACAAATAATTATATAGGGAATAAAAGTAAAAAAATGCTAAAAGTCCATAGAGAAAAAAAAAAGAAATTTTCCATCTCTAAAATAGAAAATCATGGGAATATGGATCACCACATTAGCTTTAGTAGTTATTCTCCACTACTTCCAACGCCTCTAAATAGGAGTTGATAACAAGAATACCTTGTCAAATTCTGCAAAAAGCACTCTTTATATATATATATATATATATATATATATATATATATATATATATATATTACCTTTTTACAAAATTAGCTTCTTGAGACTGCTCACCCTAGTTCATCTCTGGGACACTCTTTGCATTGTACTCTATTTTGCAGTTATTCTCTAGGATCCCTTTTTAGACTAATCCATCGAGTTTTAGCAATTTTTTATTAACGTTAAAACTATCAAGTAACATTTTCCTATTGGCGTTAATTAACTGGTGGTGTCTATCCTAAAGAGATGTATATGTTCACATGCAGTTTTAAAGTATTAGAAATTCTAGTTTCCTCTTTCAATAGGTCAGTCTATCTCTTATTCCTTTTCCTTCTCTTCTTACAATAAGAACAAATATTTTATATGTTATTAGGACAATTTCTAGATTTTCTATTTAGAAATTATGTCTTTACTTTAAATATCCTAAAAGAGATTATCAACAAATCCAACAATAAAAATAGTAGGGATATAATTTCCTTAAAAACGGTCGCAACAAGTTCAAGGTCTTACTTTATAACTTAAACCTTCTCTTTTTTTTACAACACCACCTAAACCTCGTGAAATAATAAATACCACCTAAAAATTTACCAAACTTGTATCAGAATTACCAATGATCAAAATTAAGATTAAAGAGGATTCCACCTTATGATATGAACACCATTAAAAAAAAAAAAAAAACAATTTCTTTCAAATGGGTCGCTGCTTCATCTCCTTCACTACCATCTTCTCCTTTCCAATCTACCCAATACCATCTTTCCTCACTTTATGGAATCAACCACCATCACCAATTTTTTCTATCCACTCTACTTTACCACCACCGTGTTGTCCGAAATCTTTATAGCCACAACCTTTCAATCTCGCTGGAGGCAATCTCTCTATCTTCGCCCAATATGCATTCAAAATTCTATGTTTTCTTTTTGTCCCATTCGTAATTAATTTTGTTATTTCAATAATGATAACATCTGTTGAGCAACACATCAATTGAAGCATAATAAACCCATTTATCATCCCTTTATCATTTGGGATTATAGAAAGCTTACTTTTAGATTTCTTCTAGAAGTAACAAAGTCGAGGCTTATGGCATGTTTTGCGTTCTAGTTGCCAATTGCAACTTTTGGGCAAAAATTATAATAATTTTTTCTTAACCAATTTATATCCTAGCTGAATATTTAAAAGTGCAAGATTATTTCTTCTGCGAAATTATTTATTGCATGATGAAAGAATTGTTCTGTTCTATGATTTTTCTTTACCATAGACGATAATAGCACGATTTTTGTGCCTTACTATTTTTCTTAATGATTTTTCTACAACAATTTATAGATATGCTTAATGGTTCTAGTGTTCTGCTTCTACATGTTATTTTAAGTAGGATTTCTTGTCCTAGAAGGATAATGCTTTAGTAACGAGGAGAAGGTGGTGGTGATGATGGAGTAGAGTGGATAAAAGAAGGTGGTGATGCTAGCTGTTCCAATGGAGGAAAGGTCGTATTGGACAAAGTTGACAGAAGGTGGTGGTGAAGAAGATGAAAAAGAAGATGAAGTGGTGAGATTAAAATATGTCCTAAGGCAAGTCAGTTGGGTTATTATATATCTTCTTTAGATGGAAATTATTAATCTAGGTGAGATTTGATGTGTATCAATCAAGAGTATAGGAGTTCTTTATAATAAAAGGTCAATTAAGAGTAATTGCTTTCTGAATCTGCTACAATTGGCTCAATAGGAGAAAATCCCATCCTGAATTATTCAGCTCGGTTTGAGCGAGCTTAATCTAGCTCGGTAGTTATCACATATATTTGAAGTTATCAAATACATTTTGAACTAAAATGAAAAAATAAAATAAAATAAAATAATGATAATCTGTATGCTTACTATATACTAAAATAGACATTTTAAATTATGCCTGTCACACTTTTTTCTTTTACATCAAATACATGTATAATTGAATTAATATCAAACTCTCTTATGATATTCTTCTTAAGTTAAGTGATTAATAAGTTGGCAAAGAAATCATCCTCCATCTTGTTGCATAACTTTGTTTTGAAAATTTTTACAAGAGAAAAATACTGATTTCATAATTACAATAGGCAAAAAGCAAAGTTAATACAAGTCGAATTATCTATTAACAAGAAGATAAAATTGTTGATATCCTTGTCTTATCTAAAGCTTGATATAACTTTGTTTACATGTGATCTTATTTTTCAACTAGTCGCAAACTCGGGCGTTGTGCAAATTGCAGTGTAAAATTTTTTTATAAAATAATCAAGAAAATTGTTATTTTATTTTTATTTTAGATATAAAAATATCTAAACAAATAATTGTTAAATTAATATTATTTAAATTATTTCATATTTTTATCATTTGATTTAGATAAATAAATAATTTTTTATTTATTTTAAAATACTTTTCTTTCATTGTATATATTTTATTTCTTTTATATATTTTTTAATTAGTTATTTTATAGTTTTTCAATTAATTAATATAATGCAATAATAATAGTATAGAGTTGTTAGTCACTTATTTATCAATATTAATTTAACAAACAATAAACGTTTATTATAAATAATTTTTATGACGAACTAGTTAAATGATAAACACTCATCATATCAATCAATGAAAATATTTAGTTCAATTGATATGTATGTCTAATAAGTTGTCATTTCAAACATTACACTCTCATTAAGTTCATAAAAAATTCACTTATAATTATAATTGTTAAAATTTAAATAAATCATTTGTTTCCTATAAATTCAAAGAAAATAAATAAATCCATTAAATTATACTTGACTATTTAAAATAAAATAAAATTATTTCACAGCTAATGAGTATCATATTAAAAACAATTAACTTATATTTATCAGGAAATTCAAGTATCAATATATGAATCAAACAGTAATATGTTTTTAAGAATGCAGTTACATTTACAAGAATTAATGCACTAAAAAATTACTTAAATAAAAAGCATGTTGATGAATCAATGAATGAATGAATTAAAGATTAATTAATGCAATATTATAAATTAATAAATGAATGGTTTAATGAATGAAAGAATAAACTCTTTGTCATGTGACTTAAACAAAGTCAAACACAAAAAAATTTTGCTACATTAATATGTTGACTTGTTTTTGTTTTGACTATATATATATATATATATATATTAGTTTGGGCTTTTATTGATTCGTTGGTTATAGGGCTTGACTTGCCCTTAAGGGCTCTCTTGTATTTCTTTTAAACTTATAAGGAGTTTTATAAACATTAGAGACCTTGTATACTTTGAGTTCTTGATTAGGTTCGTATACAAGGTGTTTTAATGTATTTGTAACGTGATATGAACCAGTTAGAGACAAGCTCAAGGTTACAAAAAATAAAAGGGACTAATAAGGAGATATCCTTCAAAGGGAGGAAGCCATCACCAAAACTTCAAAACCTGCCATATTTGGAACTGTCCTATTCGAAGTTGTCATATTTGAAGTTGTTATATTTGAAATTGTCATATTTAAACCTACCATATTTGGATCTACGATATTTGAACCCGTTTTACTTGAACAATCTTCTTCACAAGGGAAAAATGGTTATTGCTCTGCTTCCATTTCATATATGGATCCTCAAAATGAAAGCAAAAAGTTCAACTCTACACAGAGAAAATTTGCACAAAATTGTTATAAAAGATTCTAGAAGTTTCAAAAAATGTTCTACAATATTCTAAAAAACTTTCAAAAATATTCCAATCATCTTTTGGTGAAATAATAAAAGTCATAAAGAGGAACTAATGGAGGAGTAACACATATGGAAGAAAAGTAAAAAAAAAAAATCAAGTCAAAATATCTTTTCAAAATTGACAAGATCTTAACATATCATTCTTTTCCTTTTTTAATTAGGAACTTATGTATTTACTTATGCAAAAACTTTCTTTTACAGTTAGAAAAATATTTAATGTATCTTTTATTTTTCCTATTTAGCTTAGGAGTATCATTTTTTCCTAAATAAATTAGGCATATTTCAAAGATTAATTTGGAAGTGATTCTTCTGATAATTTAAATTAATTTACAAACAAACATATAATTTTTAAGACATATATCATAATTTAAATTAATTTACAAACAAACATATAATTTTTTGATGATAGCAAACCACTTATTATAAAAACTTTTGTGTATTATGATAAAAATTTGTGTGATAAAATGAATTTTATTTTAATATATGAGTTGATAGTAACAAAATTCAAATTTATCACAATTATTATGAAAAATTAGTAAACTTGTAATAAATTTATTTTATGTATTGAATTATTTAAAAAATTATGATAAAAATTTAGCTTAATGAACCAAAAATTAAAACATTTATGTGATTTTCAATCATATCTAAGAATTTAAATTGAGTCAATTACACTGTAATTTGATAACTCAATTTTAATTATACCTCAAGTCAAAATTAAAATTTAGTAAAATGCATATTTAGACTCAATTGAATCTTATATTTTTTTAATTAGTTCAATCAAATCTAAAATTAAATTTAGAGATTAATTAATAAGATACTTTTATTTTTATTCAATTTAATTCTTTTTTTACTAAATTAAATTTCTTATGTACTTTTGAATGATTAATTCTAATTTTATCTTTAAATTTAAAAATTTAAATTTATAATTCATAAAATCTCTCAATCTCTCATTTTTTTTGAAGAAAATTCTCTTAATCTTCTTTAAAACTTAATTTTTGTATTTTAAATAATAAAATTTTAAAACTATTTAGAATGAAACATCCGAAAAATATTTAAAAACTCAATTTCAAGAGATTAAATAAGATGATACTTTATTTTTTATTCAATTTCTCTAATTTTTATTTAATTAAATTTATTATGTATTTTTATATAATGATTTTTTAATTTTAAATTTAATTCAAAAAAATAAAAATTTTAAAATTTCAATTTATAATTCATAAACTCTCTTAATATCTTATTTTTTAAAAATTCTCTCAAACTTTTCTTAAAAAATTAATTTTTATATTTAAATAATTTAAACTATTTAAAATAAAAACTTTAAAAAATATTTGAAAGATTAATTATATGAGCTTAATTAAGGTGATATTTTTGTTTTGTGTTCAATTTAATCCTTTCTTTGCTTAATTAAATTTATTATATATAATTTATTTTGAAGAATTTTAATTTTATTTTAAATCTATAAATTTTTAAAATTTAAATTTATAATTCTTAAAATCTCTTAATATCTTATTTAAAATTTTTTTCTCATCTCTCCTTTAAAATTAATTTTTATATTTTAAATAATAAATTATTTAAATCATTTAAATAAAAACTTTAAGAAATATTTAAAAATCAATTGATGAACTTAATTAAAATGATATTCTTATTTTTAGTCAATTTAATCTCATTTTTGCTTTTTTAATTTATTATATACTTTTGTATGATAATTTTATTTTTAAATTTAAAAATTTTTAATATTTAAATTTATAATTTGTATACCTCTCATTTAAAAAAGTTTCTTCCAATCTCTCCTTAAATTATTATGTTATATATTTTAAATAATAAATTATTTAAAATAAAAGTTCTAAGAAATATTTAATAAATCAATTACATGATATGAATCTAAACATTTTCAAAAAAATTTATCCTACAAAAAAAATTAATATATATAATAAAATTTATAATTAAAAAATGAAATTAATATAAAAATAGATATTTATCAACTAAAATAAAAATAAAATTCTAATATTTTTGTGAAAAATTATTTTAATCGAGTAAAAATGAAAATATTGTTTTAGTAAGATTTAAACTAAATATTGAATGTAATTGAATTAATTAAAGAATTATAAGGTTGAAATGAGTTTAAATAGATACTTTACTAAATACCAATTTTGACTTGGGGTACAATTAAAACTACTTTATCAAATTAGAACATAATTGACTCAATTAAAAACTTTTGATAAAATTGAAAATTTGCAAAAAAAGTTTGAGTCTCTGAACTTAAAAATTTTTAATATAATGAGTGAGAATACAAGATAAATTATAATATAAACTCTTTCATTACAATATTTTATCACTATATATTGGTGCCCAATTTTTAGTGCCCATCAAATTTCATATAAGAAATAATATTATTATAATTATATTTTGTTACAGTATTAAATAATTTTAAAAAATATAAAATTATTTTATCACAATAAATCATTTTTATTCTTACTAAATAACTTGTTATTATAAATAAGAAATTGTAATTTGGATACATAGAAAGGTACAATAAAATTAGTAAATTGATAAAAATATAACAATATCATTATATTTAAAAAAAATATGAAATTAAAGTTGAAGTTGAAGTTGAATTTGAATTTAATTAAATGATCTAAATATTTTTTAAAAAATAAATTTCTTTTTTATTTTAATTTTCTACCTTATATATATTTAGTAAGAAAATTTATTTTTTTATATTGTTGTTTGGTCAATCGGGTTAGGTCACGGGTTGACCTATTTGGATCAATTATGAGTCAATCCATCATGTTGACTTTTATTGGACCCGACCTGACCCAAATATTTTCTTGTTATTTCAAGTTTGTTTGAATTTGGATAACCTTTAGTCATGCGGGTTCAAGTCGAATAAAAAATTGTCACTTTTAATTTGAGTTGATTGATTGGATTGCTGGGTCTTACTACCTACATATCATGCATGTTGACTAGATACTGACACTGCATAATATCATAAACGTTTTTATTATTTCATTTACCTTCAAATTTTATTTAGGGATAATATATTTTGGCATACTCGGTGAGACATTATATGTAAGTAGAGATTAGGTATTACATTTGTGTAAAGAATAAGACTAGTTAAGGGAGCAAGTCACATAGTTAAAAGTTCATATAATCATATCTAGTACTTCTAAATAGACAAAGAATACTCAAACACTAACCTACCAAAAAAGAATGAATTGACTAATTTCTAGAGCCATGTCCTTCTCCCAAGGCAACCTATTTCTCAATTGCAGATTACTCTTAAATTACAAGTTAGATTGTAATTGAGAACTATTTTATGTTTAATAACATAATTAATCAAATGGCCTTTGTCATTCAACCATTGGTTAATGATAATAAAGTCACTCAAAAAGACATTCGGTTAGGACTTGATGAGATGAATAATTACCTTAACTGATTAACTACTCTACTTGAGGGCAGGCAAGTCCAAACTCCTGATAGGTGATTCTTCATAGAAGCTTTAAATGGCAGGAACAACTATGATCATTAAATAGCACGAGCAACTATAGTCAAAGGTAGTCAAGATCAATATAGATACTGTCTCACCCAAACAATCTAGATTAGGAGATTTTGCCAAATCCATATGGATAAGATCCTATGACATTCAACCAAGAAGCTTGTACTTTTCCCAACCTAATCACTAATAACAACTTTAGTCGAATTTCCATCAACCATAATAACATTATTAGTAAAATAACCAATCACCTCTTAGGTAACTAGGTGTGATCTTTACTTATGATACTATGAGTAATGTTGATGCAAATAACCAAGGTAAGTTAGCAAAATGATCCACTTTAACTTTAAGGCCCAATCATAAGGCATGTTAAAAGAAGTCTAAGACATGTAAAAAGAAGCCCAAGTCTTGTAAACAAGGAAATAAGACCCAAAGTCAAAGATTCTTGCAAGATTTTCTTAGTTGGCAATGTTTCCTAATGCTATTAGGATTTCCTCATTAGACTGAATCCTTATCCTTTTCTCTTTAGGAAGAGTTGTTCTTCAGTTAGGAAAGCTAATCTTGTTAACCAATCATAATATTTATTTAGTTTTCCTATTTAATTTAGGATTGTCTTTTACTTGTTACATTAGGAAATATAGAATTCTGTTAGGAAATGTATACTAAATCCTAATTGGTTTTGGATTAAGTATTGTAAGGCTATAAATAGCCTTTCATATTTAGCCAAAGGGGCATTCATTCAATCAATATTATTATTGTTAGGAATTTTACTTGTGAGATTAAATTCTCTTCTTGAGATCTTAAGTGGACTTGGTGAGATTGTTAAGTGAAGCTTAATAGTTTCACAAACTTGTTAATTCTGATCTTAAATTGGCATGATTGATTTATGTTTTGAGTTAACACAACTTTCAATCTTTATAATTCAGGTTGCTAGAAATAAGTTTTTTAGAGGTCTAATTGAGATTTGAGAGTTTATCTTGTTTTGATCTTTGAATTAAAACTTGGAACTTGTGCTACATATTAATTAGGATCCAAAAATCAACCTCGTTCGTATCATTTAGTATAAGAGCATTGATGATGAGATTCTTATTTCTAAAGGTGCAATAGACATTCAAACTTCTTCTTTACATGATGATACAAGTATTAAAAGCCAAGATTTTGAACATGATTATACAAATAAAGAGGCTATGATTGTATTAAAGAATGGTGATAGTACTAGTTTACATAATGATAAGACATCACCATTAGAAGTTTGTTCCAATGTTCATATTGTAAATTTCATGCATGATGATGTACTTATTGATGAGCTAAAAGAAAAAGAAATAAAAAGAGAGAGAGATAGTGCGTATGAGAGTGAAAAAGAAAAAACTATTGTGCAGCAAAAGGAGAGTTATGTGAAAAAAATTGAGAGGTATGAACATATACTGGTAAATGAGAGGTTAGAAAGGATGCATCGAACCCAAGTGATGTGCATGCAAAAAGAAATGGTGTGCAAAAGAAAGCCCTTATGTTAAAAGAGAGTGGTGAGATTAAAACCAATTCTTCTAAGACTACAACCATGTTTTGGTTCAAAGGGATGTATTGCACTACTAACGAAATTTACAATCTTTTGTATAGTGCTTTTGTGTCTCTTTTGCAAAGTTATGAAGAATGGTTTTTAATGAAGATGCCGAGCAAGCAAGACAACCTAACTCATACTACTTTTGATAATGGCGCTAAATTGAAGAGTGAGGTTGAAAATTTGTGTAAAAGAGAGTTTTATAGTACTTATTTAGATGTTTGTGCTTGTTTTATATGTTTTAGGCATAGTTCTATTTGTTTTAAGTATTATTTTTGTAATTTGTTTTCTTTTTTAAATACTTGCTTATGCATTTTAAAGGATTTCTTTTGTTCTAAATATTTTTCTCTTTTTCTTAGCATTTCTTCTTCTTCAAATTATTTTTCATGTTTTTCTTCTGGTTTTCAACATGATAGTTCTTTTTATTTATGTTTTAACATTTTTAATCCTTTTTGTTTTAGTGATAAATGATTTTCTTTATGTTTTTGTGTTTTAAAGAACTCTTTTTGTTTTAAACATTTGTTTCCTTTTAAATTTTGTTTTAGCTTGTCTTCTTTTAATTTTAGTAGTTTGACTTCTTGTAATTCTTATTTTTATAAATCTTCTTTTTATTCTAGAGGTGTGTTCTTTTTAAAAGACCTTAGTTCTTATTTTTCAAAATTTTATCTTTCTAAATGTTCTCTTATTGTTTTAATGTTTATAAACTATTGTTTTATTCTTCTTTCTATTTTAAGTGATAAACTATTGTTTTATTCTTCTTTCTATTTTAAGTGTTGGTTAGGAAGAAAGTTTTTTTTTTATTTCAAATATTCTTATGTTTCATGTTCTTATTTGATTTCTAAATCTTCTTTTGATAAACCTAGATCTTCTAGTGCTTTTATTTCAAAAAAAATTGATGCTTTAATATTTCTCCATACTATATAGAAAATGTGTACAAGTTAGACATGTGATTTTGATTCAAAATTTTTTTTTCTAGATTTTTGCTAGATTTTGTGTATACTAACCCAATTGTAGGTGGTTTGGTGCGTGTTGTATTCGATCCGGGTGGAAAGGGTTACAATTTGTGTGGTAAGTTTAATTAGGATTTTTTTTATTAGTACTTATATTTGGTTTTTGCTTTCTTATAGGTCTAGATTCGAGGATGAATCCTCTTAAGGAAGGAGGGAATGATGCTAACAACCAAGGCAAGTTTGCAAAAGGATCCACTTCAACTTTAAGTCCTAATCACAGACATGTTAAAAGAAGCCCAAGACATGTAAAAGGAAGCCTAAGTCCCCAAAGTCAAAGATTCTTGTAAGATTTCTTTAGTTGGCAATGTTTTCTAATGCTATTAGGATTTTCTCATTAGACTGAATTCTTATCCTTTTCTTTTTAGGAAGAGTTGTTTTTTAGTTAGGAAAGTATCTTGGTCTAATCTTGTTAACCAATCATAATATTTTATTTAGTTTTCCTATTTAATTTAGGATTGTCCTTTCCTTGTTACATTCAGAAATATTGAATTTTGTTAGGGAATATAAACTAAATCCTAATTAGTTTTGGATTAAGCATTGTATGGCTATAAATAGCTTTTCATATTTAGCCAAGAGGGCATTCATTCAATCAATATTATTATTGTTAGCAATTTTACTTATGAGATTAAATTCTTTTCTTGAGTTCTTAAGTCAACTTGGTGAGATTGTTAAGTAAAGGCTTAATAGTTTCACAAACCTTTTAATTCTGATATTAAATTGGCGTGGTTGATTTAAGGTTTGAGTTAACACAACTTTGAATCTTTGTAACTTAGGTTGCTAGAAACAAGTTTTCTAGAGGTCTAGTTGGGATTTAAAGATCAAAACTCCAATACTTGGTTTGATAGATCTGGGCAACTATTCTTTAGCATACGGGTAAGGATCAATCCTTACTTATTTGCATCAAATGTTATCCTATTGATAGGTATAGTACGTGAATATATGACTCATCCATAATATAAACATGAGTATTGAGCTACTCAACTTGAACATTGTGATTTGGTTGATGCTTTTAAAAAAACTAGAGTTGATATGAAGTCATTACCAAGGCTAACTTGCTCAAAATTATATCTTAAATGGGTCTATAAGTTGTATCCATTCCCTAGGGGGTGTAAGATTCTTGAGTTCATGGTTTTCTCTAAGTAGGATAATAATTGAACCATTGAGCATATTGTTCAATTTTTAGTTACTTGTGGGGAAATGGCTATGGAGGATTTTTGAAAGTTAAGGTTGTTTAGGAATTTTCCTATAAAAACTACTTTCATTTGGTATAGGAATCTCCTACTGGCTGTATAGGTAGTTGAGAGATTATGGAGGAAAAATTCTATAAGTCACCTCTATTTATTACTTTGGCCGATCTCATCCAAACAAAGTAATTAGTGGGAGAGTCAGTCAAAAAGTTTATATTAAAGTTTAGGAAATTATGCCTTTACATCATATAGGTTTTTGAGGCAGATTGTGTTGCCTTTGCAGTTAAATGATTACATTTTAAGATTTGAAAGCATTTTCAGGGCTATAAATTTACATGCTTCTATGAACTCAATGCAAGAGTGGTTAGTTTTGAGAAGGTATGACATAAAGTTGTGTAGAAAAAAGACTTCTTCAAAATTGCATCTATTATAAAAATTTTTAGATGGTTGTTTTTAAATATGATAGCTTAGATTCGAAAGAGGAAGTGAATATAATTGAGCTAGTCCCTAACAAGGGATATGAAACCCTGATTTTGGCCAAACCTAAGCCATAAAAGAAGGAAAAGGCTAAGCAAAAGATAAGTTGAATCACTAAGGAATATTATTTTGACTTAACAATAATTAACAAAATTTTTTTATTGTTTTATTAAAGATAGACAACTAAAGCTTTCTAATGGCCACATTATCCTGTCTCTAGACAAGCAAAAGAGGAAGGATTATTAGAAGTACTATAACATTTGGAGACAGTTGACTAATAATTGCATAAATTTCAAGAATGTCATATAAAAGGCTATTAATGAAGAAGGGTTAAAGAATGAGGTGCTTGTTGAGATCAAGCCTTTTTCCAGGGTCACTATTTTGATCATTCAATCGATGATGTCTAAGACCAATGAAAAAAAGTCCATGGTAGAAGATCGTTATCCCTTTTTATCCGCTAACAAGCAAGTGAAGCTGTAGGAGCAATGTTAGTATGTCCTACTTGCCATATGAAATTCAAATCAATTATTCACCAAGAAATTCTAAAGGGAGAGCAAGCAAGAGGCGCCTAAAATTGACAAAAATATAACATTTCTTTTAGACATCCAAATGTCTCTTTTTCCCATGTTTTGACTTTTATGTCGAGAATGTTAGGTGAGACAATTAAGAGGAACATTCGGTCCAAGTTAGAGGGCAACTATCACCCATGTATGTTTGTACTCATAAAGTTATAGGCAAATAAGGCTAATTATACTGATCCACTCCAACAACTAATTGGTTGAGAAAGACCTTTTACCTAAACATAAAAGTTATGATAACTTGGCTGAACATAGTCCCAAGAAGGGCATTTTTAACTGTTTAATTTTTAGGTAACTCTCTTGTCCATAACTTATTAAGACTAAAAAAGATGATTTCAAATGTAGAAATAGGCATTTCAACCTAAACTTAAAGAACTCAAACTTATAAAGAGTTGGAATATGAATTGAGGGTTTGACATGATAAAGAGATTGATGAAGTTTCATATAAATAGAAAAAAGGGAGGCTTGAGATGTGCAAAAAAACCTACCAATTAGAAAATATGCCAAAGCCATATAATATGGAGATAGTTCACAATAAAAGTGGCTAAATAAAAGTTTGGATCCTAAAAGAGCCTAATGACAAAATAACTTTCAAAAGGTAAAGAGTCAATAAAGGGCAAAAACCATGTTGAGGTGAATATGGTGTGCATCTTACCACTCGAGTTCTTAGCCAAACTAGAGTAGTAACCTATACTAGAAGGAGATGTTATGTGCGCTAGTTTAAATGATGAATTGGAGATAAGAACGATAATCATTACCCTTGAACAGCCTCTAATCTGTCTAATAAATCATATTCGATTGTTGTGTGTGAAGATTAAATTGAATATTGTTCCAAATAATAAATGGGTCTAAAATCTCGATCATTCCTACCAAATTTTTTTTAAAAATTAAGATGTCAAAGAATCAACTGAAATAGGCTATCATGTCAATAAAGGATTTTATGGATAATGAAACCTTAGTAAATGGTTACATTGAGCTAGATCTTAAAATTGGTAGATATACCATTAGGGAGTTCTTCCTTATGGTTGATAACGATGACAGTTATAATTTATTACTTAATCAGGCCTCGATATGTAATCTGCGTTGTAGCTTTGACCATGCACCAGCTCGTGTGGCAAGGCAATCAGATAGTTAGATTAAAGTGATCCATGGTGATCCAAATCCATTAGTCAAGGCAATACACCTAGTTGACATGATCGTATATCATAATAATATTAATTTAAAAACGTTAGTTAAAAGATATCTTAAAATGGTTAGACTATTTTCAATATTGACTAGTTGAGGGTTTTGGTATCTAAATTGGAATGAATAACGTATATTAGTATAGGTAACGAACAATCATTGATTATACTATCTAATGGTTAAGTTTTAGTTACCTCTATCGAATGTCTCTATGAGGATAAACAAGGTGACCAAATGGGTCGGCTACATGTTATAGACCTCAAGATCGCTCCAAAGAAGCTTAATTATCTATCGACTTAGACTTAAGATCCATTAAAGGAAACTAACATGGGTACAAAAGAATTACCTTAGCCAATTTTCATAAGTTCAAAGTTGAATGCTACATTTGAAGCAATATTGGTGGAGCTCTTAAAAGAATTCAAAGATTACTTTGGTTAGGATTATGTTGAGATGCTAGTCTTAAATTGATTAGTAGTAGAGCATAATTTTCCACTAAGGATGGATTTCATCCATTCAAATAATTGATGCGAAAAATGTCTAAGGAAATGAAAGAGCAAGTCATAGAGGAAATTAAAAGGCTCTTACCACTGTGTTCATCAAGATGGTTATATATGTGGGATGGCTTTATTTATCCTAGTAATAAGGAAGAATGGAAAGCTAAAAATTTATGTTTATTTCAAAAATTAAATTTGGCCACTCCCAAGGATGAGTATCCCATGCCTAAATGGTGGACGTTGCAATATGATCATTTTATGGATGGATATTTGGGTTATAATCAAATCAAGATTATGAAAGATGATGTGAGTAAAATAGACTTTAGATGTCCAAAACTAATTGAAGCTTAGGAATTAGTGGTTATGCCTTTTAGTCTTAAGAATGCTAAGGTTATTTATTAAATGGCTTTGAATAGCATTTTCCATGATATGATTGGGAGATCCATGAAAGTCTACATTTAACATATAATAGTAAAATCCCAAAATGAGGATGATCACTTAGTCGAACTCAAGAAATCATTTAAGTGAATGAGAAGCACAAAATGAAAATGAAGCTTATGAAGTGTAATTTTGGGGTTTTGGCCATAGATTTTCTTGGGTTTCTTGTCCATAAAAAAGTGATAGAAATATATTTGAATAAAGTAAAAGCAATCATCAAGGCAAGGCCTCCATTAATAAAATAGAGCTATTGTTTTTTATTAATCAACATCAATTTCTTAAAATGGTTCATATTAAGTATAACTGGACGACTAAAAGTTTGGGGTCTTTTTTTAAAACCTAAGATCATAAGTAGTTCATTTGGAATGATAAGCATCAAAAAGTATTTGATGAAATCAAGAAATACTTGATTATTCCCTTAGTCATGACACCACTTAGGTGAATGCACCTCTCTTCCCTTACATTTTGGCCAGTGATGTTGCAATTGGTTCCATGTTTGATCAAGGACATGAGAGCGTGGAAAGGGCAATCCATTATTTAAGTCAAGTTCTCACCATTATTGAATAAAGGTATTCATCTTATCAAGATTATTTCTAGCCTTTTATTTTTCTTGCACCAAATTGAGATATTATATGCTCCTAATTATGGGTTTCATCTGTAATCAGATGGACATATTAAAATACTTATCGTCTTAGCCATTTTTACAAAACAAACTTGGTAAATGGGCAATCACTCTTTTAGAATTTGAATTTAATATGTTCTTTAGAAAGCCATTAAGGACCGGGTATTGGTTGATTTCTCGAGGAAACTTTAGCTGATATAGGATGCATTAAGTTTTCCCCTTAGTAAGTATAGTTTGACAGATCAAAGACTACAAATGCTATTGGTATTAGAATAATTTTGCAATCACTAGAGGGTATAACTATGAAACTATCCTTAGTGTTAGATTTTCCTTACACCAATACTCAAGCAGAGTATGAAACACTAATTATTACTTTGGATACTTTGGTAGAGTTAGGGACAAAAGTATTGAAATAAGAGGAGATTCCCTGTTGGTCATCAAATAAATTACAATTGATTATAAGTATAAGTCCCTTAGCCTTATTGTATACTGTAATAAGGCCAAACATCTTTTCAAGCAGTTTTAGTCAACTTATCTTGAGTTTATTGACCAAGTGAATAATTATGAGGTAAATGATATAATACAAGGGGTGTGTGGCTCTCAGTAGAACTATAAGAATGTTCCAATATTATACTATTTATACTTTATGTTATATGAAAGATCTCTTAGAGGTTTGGCCATCTAAAACTTCATTCTTGAAATTTGTTATTTTAACTTGTCCAAGGGTTGGATAACGAGAATTATTTCCTATTTGACAAATCCTAATGCTTTGGCTAATCCTTATGTGTGCCAATGGGTAAAAAAAATATTAGTATCAACATGAAGAATTATACCACTAACATTTAGATAGAGAGATCTTATTATGTATTTGATTGAAGCAAGCTATGCTGGTCAAGGTAGAAGTTCATTAGGAAGTGGCTGGATCTCATCAATCAGAGAGGATGATGAAAAAACTATTAGTGAAATATAGGTATTACTAGCCGACTATGAAACAAGATTACTTTGATTATGTAAAGAGGAGTCAAACATGTCAGGAATATGGACCTATTCAACATTTTCCCACTGAGGAACTGCATTCGATCATTAAATCTTAGTCTTTTAGAGGACGAGTGGTGGATCTATAGGAAAGATTTTTTTTTTTACCATTATTGAACCAACATGTTTTTATTATTATTGCAATAAATTATTTATCTAAAGGGTTGGAAACAATTTCACTTAAAGTGACAAATCAATCTTTAGTCATTAAATTTTTAAAGAATTCATTTTCATCATCATGGTTTGCTAGAGTCCATTACTTCTGACTAAAGCTCCATATTCATTAGAGCAGCATCTAATGATTTTGATAATAAGGGGTTAGACTACTGCATTCAACACCTTACTATGTTCTCCAGGTCTATAAATAAGGTCATAAAATGAATGTTCAAAAATAGTGGAAAATGGTCTAAGGGTTTGCCATAAGTTATTATTAGAAACTCTTTGGGTGATACGAACCATAATTAAACTGCAATAGAGGCTACACCTTTCTAGTTGATATATGGTCATGAAGCTATGCTTCTTGTTGTGCTCATTATTTGTTGAATTAAAAGGATGCATTAGGTGACAATGGTAAAATATAATTATACCATTATAGAAGGAATTGAAGCATTGGACGACGTTCGACTAGAGGAACTTAAGTGACTTTTAAGCTTAGAAGAATGTCAAGCTACTATATAACAAGTGACCCAAGTGTTTTATTGAAAGGGATTTGGTATGGAAATTATTTTTTCAATTGGGCAAAAAGATCATACATTTGACAAATGGTCATGCAATGAAGGGCCTTTCATTATGAAGGATATTTTTGGAAATAGGGACTATCATTTAGTTGATCAATATGGAGAAGCTCATGAGTGATCAATAAATACAAGATTCTTAAAGAAATATTAGTCATCCATATGGGAAGTTGTAGATCATTCATTATTCTAGGGTCTTTAAAATTTCACTTAGTATTTGGCTGACTCATTTATTTTTTACTATCTTCGTCGATTTAAGTTACGTCATGCATTTATTATTTTGGTTATCTTGGCCAATTCATTTAGTTTTATTCAGTTTTGACTATATTCACCAATTCAAATCATGTCTATGTATATATTATTTTTATTATTTTGGCGAATTCGTTATTTTGTTAGTTTAGACTATTTTCGCTAATTTAAGTTATACTTGAATATGTATTTATTATTTTTGTTATTTTAGCCAATTCTCTACTTTATGGTTGGAAAGTTATGTATCATGTGTGAAGTTTTGACTATGATGACTGATCCAATTAGTTATTCTTGAATGAAACTTTAGTGGTTTCAACCAATAATATGAAGTTAATACAAACAACATTTGAATGTTGATTGTTTCATTAATAAACATATATATAGTGATTTTGTGGAAGTGAAAATTCATTAATAAACTTTAAAATGAATGAACATCTATTGGATAAATGCTTAAAACTTATACA
Organism: Omphalea diandra; assembly: GCA_949677035.1. Lineage (NCBI taxonomy): Eukaryota > Viridiplantae > Streptophyta > Magnoliopsida > Malpighiales > Euphorbiaceae > Omphalea > Omphalea diandra. The sequence continues at coordinate 32,760 of CATIWR010088667.1, read as the reverse complement.
GAGGTAAGCCTCTTAGCCTCAAAAGGATTGAATTTGCGTAAGTATTACATGTTACAAAGCGAGGTGAGGACGAAGAGCTATGCTAAACTGTTGCTTCATATTTCTCATTAGATTGAATAGTTTTCTTGAGATTTTTCTTCTTAGAAATTCTCTCTAAGGTTTCATCAACTAAAGCTTTAAGCTAGGCCTCATGCTTGTGGTTGGATTGCTTTATTGTACTTTTCTTAGGACTCTTTCTCCTTCTTTCTCATTGGGATGACTTTGTCTTAGAGGACTTTGACATTATATTTATCGTGGTAGATTTTTTGGTCAATGTCCATTTGCTTCCCTTTGATAAATGCTCATCTTGATGAGGAAGACATTGATTTTCTTAGCACATAAGACCATACTACGAAGCTCTTCTTTAAAGGACCCTAATACTTTATTTTGGTCGATGCTAATCTCATTTTCAGAAACCATGATTAGAGATGGAGCTTATGTCATCCTCTAGGCTTTAATGCAAATCAGCTTTAAAGAGAGTTTGATTGATAGTTAAGCCAATAAAATACTTTTTCTAAATGGGAATTAATTCAACCATGTCATCCATTTCACTTTAGACCTCAACATGTCAACTTTTAATATTCTCATCTGGCTTGGCAAGATAGTCAATAGAGACTTATGCAAAATAAGATCAGATAATAGGCAATAAGTGAAGAAGAACTTAAAAAACAAGCAAATTACCATAAAAAAGGGAGCTGCCTCTAGGTTTTTTACATCAAAAGAAGCCTTATGTTCTTCACCCATTGGCCATTTTTTGGTAGCTTTATTGAGGAAAGATGGACTAAGTGAAATAATTCTTTGGTTAAAGATGCTAGTAGGTGAAGTTGCGTCCAATAGGGAGGGCCTTGTAGAGGATTTTATGGATGAAGTTTTGGGAGTATCCTTAGATGTTGACTGCTTAGGTACAACTTCATAGACTTGATTCTCTACCTAATCTTAAGGGGAAGGGAGCTTTGACCCTTTTTAGGTTCCTTTGGCTTTCTTTTGGGCAACTCCTTAAGGAATTCCTTCTTTTCAGCAAGTAAATTCAAAATCTCCTTAGGGACTGCATCTGCAAAGGTATAACAGATGAAGTTAAAATAACAAAACAAAATGTCTGGGATAAACATAATTATCTCCATGAGGGAAATCAACATGTAAAAGTATGGTTTTACTAAGGACAATTTGTTCGTTCCCTAATTCACTAAGGTATAATCTGGTCCATTTTAGGCAATTAAGTTTTCTTTTTTTTTTTTTTTTGGAGTAAGGATTGCTTTTGTTGTTCTAAATTAGGCATCTGAAATAATTAGCCAACAATTTATTTAGTGCATTTGACAAAATTAAGGGTGAACCATGAGCATGATGTTGTTCCTCCAGTATATGTTCCTTTCTTGATAATAAATTAACCATCTTGCATTAACTTATCTTTGGTGATTTATACGCATTTTATCGTGTTATCTCACTTAAGGTAATTATATTTAAATCCATAAAAAAGGATTTCTTCATTGTGCTGACCTTTTGACTTGACATATACCTGCATAAGAGAAGAACTAATATTAGATAAAGTTTTGAGAATGTCTGCAGTGATAGGTTATCATTGGATAATTTTCTCATCCAAAACTTGATGATCTCAGCCTACCGGTTAGTGAATTCGATTAACGCTATACGTGTCATTTTTTAGTCATCGATTGAGAAAAACTTCTTTCTCTTTTCATTAATGGACAAGATCATCTCGATGATGCTTAGTTCTTCCTGATCTTGGGCCTTTTGTAAAGGTGTTTCTCATTAAAGGAATAGGTCAAGGGAAAAGGTGAAAGTTGACTGAGGCCGAGCTAGCAACTAAAACAGTTTAGGTTATGTACTCCATACCTATTATTCTCGTCTGATTCCATTGGACAAGAGAAATATTGGTCCCTTGTGATTAGCGAGCTTGCTTAATTATTTTACCCAAGTAATGATTTCATCACTTATATTTAAGTCATCTCTAATAAGTTCTTATAAATTGATCTCATCTAGGAAGGCCCAAATAAGGATGGGTAGAGTTGGTAAATAATTTGCTCCCTGATTATGAAAGAGCGAAAGAAGTTGAAAAAAAAGGTGAAGTTATCACCAATAGGGTTAAATTGCTTGACCCAATTAGAGATTAATAAAGGAGTTAGTTGAGACATCTTGATACAGAGTCAGCGAAATGGCCAAAAGACAAAATTGGACCATCCATGATGGCTGACCCATTAGTCCATAGGTTTCATGAGTTCGCCGGGGCGATCCAGTCACCCGGAGTCAAAGTTCAATCCATTAGGTTCTTCGATTTGTTCAGAAAAGAAACAAGAGACAAATGGGGATGAATTTATGCAAACCTTTATAGATATGAACAAGGATGGATAGGCTAAAGGTCAACTTATGACTTAGAGTCAAAGCAATAAATACATTTTAAAATTCTTTGGTCATTAACTTAGAAGGAGAATAAAAGATGTATTTGTAAAACTAATAAAGTAGGAAAATGGCATGCTTGCTTAAGGAAGGAGAGTTAATGTTAGTCTAATTATTATTAATAAAACCAAAAAAACTACGGCTGGAAAGGTTTATGTTAATATTCTCTTGATCGACTTCAAAAGTGGTTGAGGCTTCCTCACCTATAATCGGAATGTTAAATATGACGATAAGGTCATATATAGTTATTAACATTAGCCTAAATGAAAAAGGAAATAATTGGTCGATCTTGACTAAAAAGGCAGTGTAACATTTAGAAGAGATTTGTATATGAGAATGCAATTTATGGGGAATTGAAGAAGGTCATGTATACTTAACTATTCCAAAATGGTAAACCAAGCACTAAATTTTATGGTTGGATGGTTGACCATGTATTTACAAAAAAAGACTTGTTCCAAAGGCTATTGTCATTTATCCTAGATAATTTGGATAAGTTCTTATTGATAAAGAATAAGTTAGAACCTTAAAAATGGATTTAATGATTGGACCTAGGTTGAAGTGAGGTCTAGAAGGAAAAGGTATGAGTACTTGATGGTGGACTAGGTCATTCAATGGATTCTTTTTGAACCCTTCATATGGTTTGAGCAAGGAGTTTTTTCTTATTTGTTGATTTCTTATAGACTTCATCATATATGAGTGAACTAGGAACTATAGATGATTTTGAGAAATGAAGTGATTGAAAGAGAAAAAGATTTACTTTTTAGAAGAATGAAGTTTGCAGAAAGCTATTAGAGCGAGTAGCTTTGACCTTGCTAGAAAGAGGAAGTATGAAAATTACCCCTTAGATAATTTATTGGCAAGAAAGAAATTTGGAAAGTCTTTATAGAGGGAGAGAGTTTTTTAGAGTTCAAAATTTGAGTACGTTAATGATTTTTGGTGCCAAAATTATTAATATTCTTATGCCAAAAATGTCCTTTCATATTCGAGATTTCTCACATTCTAAGCTTGAAACTTTTCATTACTTTTATTTTCATCTAAGTTAGTAGTTGTGCTATTTTGGGATTTACTCTTGAGCGAAGTTACTTAGGTGAGAAATTTGCTACTAATGGTATTAAGGAATCTATGGTCGAGCATCACTTATAACAATGTTCAGGCGATAAAAAATTTTGTTTACATCTTACTGCTCACTAGACCAATTGTCGCCTATAGTGGATTTATTTTGTTTTCGCTTCATCAGTAAATGAGCAAAGAAATTTTATGATAGAGGTAGCCTTCAACTTATTCTCGCTCATTTGGAATAATATCAAGTTTTTATTTGAATATCTTCTTTGGTCAATTAATGCTTATGTGGCGATACTTTCAATTTCAGGGTTGGAGATTCCATGGCCAAATTTTGCTGATGTATAATTGATGATGATCGACAATCAACCAATGGTTAGATGATAAGTTTTGGGTCGATACTTGCCTAGAGATTATGCAAGTGAAAAATGTTACTCATGATTAAGGAGCTTTGGTCAATCTGTCTATGGTGCCAAGGTCAGTAATCGACACAATTCTTCAATTTTTCTTGAGATTAAAATTTTTTATGGGATATTGTCTATATCTAGCCTTATTTTTTGTAGTTAGTTTGGACTTTTATTTTTTGTAGTTAGTTTGGACTTTTATTTTTTTAGTTAGTTTGGACTTTTATTGGTTCATGGATTGCGAGCCTGGACTTGCCCTTAAAGGATCTCTTGTACTTTTTTTAGACTTGTTAGGAGTTTTGTAAATATGAGAGACCTTGAATGGTTAGGATTCTTGATTAGGTTTGTATATAAAGAAACTCTGGAATTGTTAAAACTTTTGCTAAGTCCAAGATTGATTGATATCAAGTCTTAAAAATTCTAACTAAACTTTCAAATGCAACTTTTCTTATTTAGAGAATTTCTAAGATAAAATTTGCTAGTAAGATTGTAAATATCTTCAACATTAAATTTTTTATAATCATTCACAAAATCTAAAAATATAATAAGAATAAGTAATTTCATGACATTTTGTCTGAATTGTTTTTTTATTAATAATTATGAGTCTATCCAAATTAAAAATATATTAAGGATAATAATTTTTATCTGATCAAGTGAAGTATCTCTAATCTATCCCAAACTGAATAGAATACCTACCTTTTGATAAGTAACGAGGCGGGGATGGATTTACGTTCCTCCTTTGTAATAGGATCTTTATGATTATAAGACCTCTTTTAATTTGTTGCATATCAAAAATATCAAATATTTCTATACTTTTAACTAACACATTTCACTTTCTCCCGTAAAGTATTTAATCTATTTTTCCATCAAAATTTTGAATTACTTTTGTTGTTACCATTATATAAATTAACATCACCTACTTTTTTTTTTTGTTTAATCACTTGATTTTTTCACACTTGAAGGTATAAGACTAATTTGAATTAGAATTTGATAGACCCATGAAAGGGAGAAAACTTAGTCTTTATATTCACACAGTTCGAATCCAATACCTTACTTAAGTGGCATGAAGCCTTTCATCATTTGAACTAACTGAGTAATTAATATTACTTATTTAATAAGCTATAAAGGCATTCATTAACTTAACAAAATTTTAATGTACTTATTTATGACTTTATTGTTGGAAAAAAATATGAAAGTATTATATAATTTAACATTTTGAACCTTAAAGTTCATATTATATTATTTTTATACCTTGTAATTATTGATATTAATCAAATAAGAGGTGTAAGCATGATGTATCAGAGATGTAATTGGGTAGCTATGCGATTGAATTCTAGATCTATGAATATACAAGGGTATATGTAACCTAAATCAAGATGTAGATGCATGATTGTGTCTTAAACCATGTTTGAAGTTGCAAAATAAATATGGCAAATAGGTTGGGTTGGGATAATTTTGGAACTTATTTTTTTTTTTCAAATGGGTCCAATGATCTGTGTTATTTTAAGTTGCGGACAAGTGAGGTTTAGTCATTGAATCAAGTTATAGAAGAAAATTCAGATCATTGTTTAAGTTTTAGATGTTGAATTGGATCAAATCAAACTATTTATAATTTTGATTTTAAAAAAGAAAATATTATTTAAAATTTTTCAGTATAACTTTAAAATTTTAATATTTTAAATCAGATTAAATTCAGGTTTTGCTAGACTTGGGTCAAATTTGGATTAATTGTAAAGATTTTTATTCATTTTAGAAATCTTTCCAAGTCTTGTCAATAGGAATAATTACAGTTCATTTAATAGAATGTGAGCACCTTAAAAAATCGACCAATCGATTTTGATTTTAAAACAATTTTAATTGAAAATCAACGATGGTTTCGTCACTTCATTATGTTAAAAAAATCGATCAGTTAATTGACTAACTAACTAATTAATTGAAAATCTATAAAAATGCATGTTCATAAAAACATAAAATAATATATATATATATATTAAAATATAAATATTTTGTCTTTATTACAGAATATAAAGAATATATTAATAGATGATATTATAATATAAATATATAATAGTATATCATTTAAATTTATTTGAAAACTATATATATATATATATAGACACACACACACACACACACACACACACACAATTAATCATTAATTTTTTAATATAAAATTTAAAATCAAACTGATAGTGAAAATCATTAAAATAAATAAAATTGAAATTAAAATTGATTTTTCAATTCAATTTTGATTGGTTTTAGTCCAATTTTGATTTATCATACATATTTTTTTGCTCACTTCTACTGCTCAAGTTTGAATCAATTTTTTTAGATGAATTCAGATTTGAATTTCAAATAGATAAAAAACTATCACCTCTACTAGGAAGCTTTTGAGAATGAAGATTAACATCCAATTTTCTTTTCTTTTCTTTTTATAAATCCTTAAAAAAATTTTCTTTTAATTCCTTATTTCTATTTTTAAGGTTTCAACTTCTTTTGTTAGATCATTAATTATTTTTAAAATCATTTTATTTTTAAGAGAGAAAAGATTTATTTTTCAAATCTTCATTCACCTTCAAAATACCATAAAATTTTTGACATTTTGTAGGTTGCTCTTTTTTTTGTCTCTTTCAAATCATCATTTGAGAAAACTATAGAAGCATTTTGTTCTTGTAAATGTTCATTTTTCTTTTTTAAATTTTCAAATTGGATTTTGAAAAGTTTATTTTTAAAATACTTTGTTGAAGTCATTACTCATGGCTTTAAGCACTTCTAATAATCATTATAAGTACGTTCCTCTTCAAATTCACACGCATTATTAGGGTTATACTCCAAAGCCATGGAATACTTAATTTATTATTAATGAGGGTAGACAATCACTTGCTTATATAGGTTGAGCCTTTTAATTTATGCTTTGATTTCAATTTTACGCTTTGATATCACTTGTTAGCCCTTGATAGAGTTCGACAATTTAAAGGGTAAATTAAATTCTTTATAAGGAGAATGAATTGGATTCTTTATAATCATGAAACTTCAGACATTTCAGAATAATTAAAACTCAAAAATCCAGACTCACACACAAAGAAATATAGAACTAGAAAGAAAACAACGACACAACAATTTTTAGTGATTCAATATAACTTTGCTTGCATCCATTTCCCAAGCCATCGTTAAGATTTTTACTATATTTTATATTGATTTTGTAGGTTCAAGACTAACCTCTTATTATATGTTTTTTTTTTCTAAGCTTAAGAACAAAATCAATTCTTGATCTTTTTATGAAATCAAGACCAACCTTAACTATCCTTACAATGCTTCGCTCTTGTAACTACAATAATGATATTTCTCACTAAGCAAGTGTACAAATAATGCTCAAGAAAACCTCTGGATTACACAAACTATCCAATTAAGCTTACAAACACTTTAGAATGTTTTACACTTATTCTAATTTAAGAGAGCTATATATTCACTTCTAGCCTAATGCTAGTTGAAATCTTTCTTAAATTAATCTCTTAAAAATTGATCTTTACTCCTTCAAAAGGACTCCAAAAAGAAGACTAATTAATTGTTACCTGCTGTGGTTGCAGCTCATGTCTCCACGACATGGCTGCTCCAACGGTCATCTAATGGCTATATGCCATGTCGAGGCTTGCTCCTCCATGATCGTGATCATCTTCATTCCACAATATGGCTAACTCCACCATGATCATGGTACCATACTAATTCTACATCTTATGTAGGCTATTGTTGTCACAACATGACTAGTTCGCCACAGGCATAGCTTGCTTGCACGGACGTGGTCACTTTGCCACATGCGTGGCCATCTTACTAGTGCCTTCAACTTGAGTTTTCATTTTCATCTCTATGCTTTTTTTTTTCTTTTTTTTTTTTCTAGTCTTTACTTTGACTCAATTTGGGCTTTTATTTCTTGCTTTCTTTGACCTTCCATCACTAGATTTTGAAGCTCTCTTTCTCCTTTCCTTATCAATTCTACTCTAGCATTCAATATGAGTTTTATTACTAAAACTCTTGATGGAAATGTTAAAACTTTTTAACATTTTGATATCATTTCAAATTTGTGGCTCTCAAACTTTAGGGTCGATAAATGATTTTTTGAAAAAAAAAAAAAATAGGAAGTAAGATTGCTTTAATCATTGTGGCTTTAATTGTTGCACAAAATCTTTAGCATTTGGATGTTATTATTCAGTGGTAGCATTTTATTGCACACAATGAAACAAGAAATGTGCTAGAACTTTTAATTTTTTGTCAAAATTTTCTTTAATTTTTATTTATGACCCCATGTTTCACATGCATATATTATGAGAATTTGGACAAGGTTAGTCATTAGACAAAAATTTTGTCCTTGAAGGATCAGGAAAGTTAATTTAGCCTTAATTAGACTTCAATAAAAAGTTGAAGTCCAAAGTAGCCATCCACTCCCTCTGTTCCTAAGTAGTAGACATTTTGAAGGAAAATTGAAATTTTATTTATCTGTCATTTTTATATATTTCAATGACTTAATTTTTTTTCCATTTGTACCCTCATCCTTATCACTCCAAAGTTCTTAATATTTATAAAATTTTAAAGTTGTTTAATGCAGTTTTCAATCAAAAATAGACTATTTGCCTTCTTCTTCTTTTTTATCTTTTTCCAATATCTATTGATGCATATACTCCGTCCAAATATGCATTATAAGTTTAATTCTATTAAGCATTTATTTTACATATTCAAAAAAGAAAATGGAAAGAGGTTAAGACTCCATAGACTTAGATTCTAAACAAACAATAATGTTTAACAAAAAAAAGAAATTTGCAGATTATGGGTTTGATTTGAACAAATTTTCAGATGAAGGCGAAGAAGCTTTCAAGGAAAAAGAACTTTAGCAAGTTGTTAATGTCATCTTGAAGATTTATCTTCTCACATTTTATAAAGAGGTATGCCAATTTTTAATCCTCTATAGCTTAGAGTTTTTGTTTTTAGTAGTTAGGTCATGTTAAAAAGTTTATTAAGAGATTGATTATTTTCAGGAATCTTGAAGGAACATTGCTTGTCAGTAGTCATTGGCAATAATCAAATCAATGGTCATGAAAGAATTTTATTGGCTATATTATTGAAGGAAGACTTCAATTATTCAAGAATGGCACTTGAATTTGAGTTTGCTGAAATATATATGTTCCAGAACCTGAGGATATCATAATTCTACAATGTCAAGAGATGATGAGTACAAAAATATGTGCACTATTTGATTGATGTTATTAGTGCAGAAAATTGAAATGGGGATTTGTTTTTGTTTTTCCAATTCTAGAGAGCAAAAGCATGTTTGATTTTGCTTTTGATATTTTTCTTTTCTTTCAATATTTTTAGTGCTAAGAGTTGATTGCATATATATATATATATATAGATATATATGGGCAAAGAAAGGCCAAAATGCTAAGTGGAAGCTGAGGTTGACTTTTTCCATCCTAACAGCTGTAAATCGCGTGTCATCTCCTCTGTTAACAAAATGTGGTGGTCATTATTCTTTGTTAATTTTATGATCATCAAACCAAGAGTTTCCATTACCACAGAATTTCACCTTCCATGATTTCATGGTACTCCTTTGTGTTCTGCATGCTGGGTTCATTTTGTGTTGCCACTTTTCCTTTGGCAGCTTTTGGAGGAAAGTGAGGGCCATCCGACAGGACTGGTGGACAGTATTCAACATCTGCAACATGCTTGTAACCATCCAGGGATCGACCAGGATGTGGCCAGTTAAAGAAACAACATGTTAACACACTATTGTTTTTATAATTATTAGAAGTTAGGTGCTCAAACAGTCTTCAATATTCACTTATAAAAGTGTTTCGTTTATCATAATTAATGTACATCAACAAAATCTTGCAATCCTTATAATTTAACCTTCTCCCAAATCTTTCCAAAAACTACCGGATGAATTATACAAAAAGAATAATTGCTAAGAAATCTAGACTCCTAATTGAAAGAGTTACTTGGGAAAATTTTTTTTTTCCCTAAATTGTTCACTTACAATATGCAGAAATCTTAGAAGCACCAAAATTAGTGAACTTTTTAGAAATATCTCCCTTCTTTAATTCACAAACACGACAAAAATTTGAGATTTGATAATTTCTGCAAACTTTAATAGTATTATAGACATCACAAGCATAAATTAGAAATAATATACACAACAAGAAAAAAAAAACTATAAATAGTACCAATTACATATGCATAAACTACAAGTAAACTTTAACTTAAATAATTCCATTTCATTCTTTTACAAGGATGATTTTTAACTAGCACCACATTGAAAACTGGTCTCTACCAATGAAATCCATCATTATCTATGATACTATCAATGTTCTTCTTTCATCTTCTTACTTCTGATTCTCTCCATCTGGGCAACCGGTAGATCATGCAACTTAACTTTCAGCTGCAGAGAACAGACACACAATTAAGATAAAACATTCTAATCCAATGACTTTCAACTTGAGAAGTTAGCAACATTGCAATTGATGAATTCGAAATAGCGGCAGGAGCACCATGATCTACAGACACTACAAAGTTATAACAACGCAACCTCAAGCCCCCACATGCATAACCCCTCCCCCCGGTATGTAAATTCAAAATAATAATAATAATAATAATAATAATAATAAATGAGACAAATATTTGCTGCAAGACATATTGAATTCTGAAATAATAATTATGCAGTTACTAGTAAAACCTGCACTGAACACATTATCAAAACTTGATTAGATTGGGCTACCAGACACTTTTCCAAGTATGTTAATTGACTGTGTCAGCCATTTCTCCATATGAAAGCATTGTGTCATCACTAATATTCATAGTGGGTGATAATGGCAAGCCATAAGCTTTTATACCCTCTTACATTAATCATGATAAACAAAGACAAATTCCAAACATATGATAGACAAGTCCAAAACTACAAAATTAACAATCAGAACTTCCAATCAATTTTTTTTTTAAATGAAAATTGAAATGGAATGAGTTACCTCATTGAGCCCTTCTCCACTCTTTACTGACGGTTTGCCTCAAATCAAGCAATTCTTTTAATGCCACCCCATCACAGTGGTAATTATTCAAAATTATCATATTATCTATTTCATACAATTATTCAAAATTATCATATTATCTATTTGATACAATCTGCATGGTTTGTCATTTAAGTTTATTTATCAAGATTTCTAACCAAAGGACTCGCATAATAATACTCCAATAATCACGGACTCGCATGATTTTCGTTTATTTATCCAAATTTCCACAGCTGGCATAATTTCTATAGTTTTATAGATTCATCAACATATAATAATTTGGTTTTGTACATAACATGATGGATTTAAATAATAAAAATCAAGATTTTTAAAAGAGAAAACTTACTTGAGATGATGAAGAAACTTAGTTGCGAACAATATAGCGAAAGAGATAATGAAGTGAACTATGATTTTTTTTCTTGCTCTCTTTATATTTGATATGTTTTTAAATGTTGAAAAATAACTTCCCATTCTTAGAACGAGTTGTTATTTTCTCGTGTTTTAAAGTTATTTTCTTTGACTTATTTTTCATTGGTAATCCAAACACTGAAAAATAAAAAAAAATATTTTTTGAAAGAATATTTTTCTCAAAACAAACGGAGCCTACATATTAGTGATGAATGATCCTTGAACTCCGTAACTTCATTATTTACAACCAATCAAGATTAGTATTGGTGGATCAACTAATTTTGAGTCTTTTAAAACTAAGAGTAATTTAGTTTTATTCACTCATTTGTTTTTGTATTTATGACTAAGAACTAATTTGTTAATCATAATAAAATCATTTGAAACGATTACTATTTAGAGATGGAGGGAATCAATTAATGTTCTTAATTCTAGTCTTAAAATTAATTTTAAACAATTATTTGCAATTTGTCAAACAATTGTATATAACATTGCTACGTCATTATTTTATATTATGTAATGAAAAATTGTCATATTAAAAAATTAAAATAAGAAATTAAAAAATTGATTGTCATATAAAAAAGTTTTTTAAATAGGAAATTAAAAAAACCTAAATAGTAAAAATTCTAAACAAAAAGTTAAAATTACATAAAAGAAATTTTTGAACAGAAAATTAGAAAAACTTAAAAATACAAATTTATTTAAATAGGAAATTAAAATTAAAATTAATTTCATTTATTGTTCAAAATTTCGAGTGTATAAGAGCTAATAACAGTATAATAGATTATCAAAAATTATTTCATTCAAGTTTAATATATATATTTTAAAATTATTTTATATAGAATTAAAAGTATGAAATAATAAACAATCTTTTATTACATTTATTTCTCATACATATATATAATTATTTATTAATTTTATTTTTATTATGAAATATTTATATTATTTATTTGATTGATTATCAGTTATTTATTTCATTCAAATTTAATAAATTTTTTCTTGAAATTATATCACATAAAATTAAAAATATGAATTAATAAATAATTTTTTACGATAATTACTTTCACATATAATTTAAATTAATTAAATAATTAATTATTATTATAACCCTGAGTCATATATGAATTTATCAATAATACCATTTAATTGTTTCTTTTCTTTTTTAAATTAATATAGCATAAACATACGATTAGGATTAGGAGACCTTTCCACATGTAACCTAACAACCTAACACGCTATCCACACGTGGATCCCGAAGGACAGCACACTCTCAGTTGAGCCATTTAATTGTTTCTAGAGAAAAGCCGATAGTGCAAACCAGGTCGTGAAATACGAGCGATGCTGTTTAAGCCCAATTCTTGAAGCGCCTGCAAAAAATGTCCCTAAGAGAAACGAGCGCAGATCATAGAATATCACGACTATAAACGAAGGCAAGAAAATGGCGTTCCTTATCTCCTTAAGCAGCCATAAACCCATAAGTGGCATGTCGATTTCACCTCAATTTCAATCGACTCGTTTCAATTCCGCCCTCAAAATTGGAATCCATAGCCACAGCTTTTCCATTTCCATCAAAACGCCAAAAGCCAGTCCAGTCCTCTGTAAATTGGACACAGACTCGAACCAAAACCATCAATCAGAGGAGGAAGTGAACAATTTAGGAGTGAAAGCTGCGTTGTGCGTTCTGAGATTCTACAAAAGTAATTTCCGTCTCTTAATTTCTCATTAGGAAATCCTGTTAATTATTATCCGTAATTACTTTTCCTAATCACAGTGTTGTTTTGTTGTCAGGAGAAATCTCACCGCTGATACCAAAAAGCTGTCGATATGTTCCGACATGTAGTGAGTATTCGATGATAGCTTACAAGAAGTACGGCGTCGTGAAGGGCACCATCTTGACTGCTTGGCGTCTCTGCCGCTGTAATCCCCTTGGTATTTTATTCTATTTTCAATTTTTTAAAAATAATTTATGGTTAATTTTAGGTTAGGCACATGATATCTGTAGTTAACATTGGTTGTTTCTAGGCGGGTCCGGATTTGATCCTCCACGATGGTTTGATGAGAAAATTCCACCTGAAGAATTATGAAGTGCTTACAATTTTTGCTGCTGTTACTGAATTTACAGGTTTTTTTTTTGGCTTTTACTGTTTCTGAGTTTTTTTTTTAATTTTTTTTATATATATATATTTTTTAAAGAAGCTAAAAAGAGGATTTATTACTGGAAGCGGGAAATATCAGTTTGGAAAGGAGGTGGGACAGCACCCACTCCTTAAGATCAGGCCAAGAAACAGATGCTCCAGCAAAGGCAACGAGCAATCTGATTCAATGGTCTTAGGAGAAAAGAAATCTTGCAACTAGGAATGCATAGCCAAAACCACAGACAAGACATCCATCCCCATTAATACATTCTGAAACTTTTGGTCTTTAATCCCGCTTAAAGTTTCTCCAAAACTAAAAGTTTCTACTGGAGAAGGACCTAAAGTAGATTACGAAGTAACTCTGCTTCTCGTTACCAGAAACGCCTCTTCACTATTTCCTCAAAACACAGCCCATACCAATCATCTTTACCTGAGTGAACATCGCAGCATCTATGTTGCATTTAACCCATCAATCTGGCGGCTTTTTTCATTTCACACACCCAACATCCACACCACCACTAACAGCTCCAAATTTGCTGATACTGAGTTAAAAACCACTACTGGAGATACATAGTAGATCCTTCTCCCACCTTACTTGCTGGTTTAAATGCATTGTTCCAGACAACAAGATTTTTATGGGGCCATAAATTCCAAAGTAGTATTACTATAGAACAACAACTTTCATTTGAGCATCTTTGGAATAAACTGACCAGCTAATCAAGTACAGATTCAGTCACACATAAAACCAGTAGGTGAATGAAGCCGGCAGCTTTTGGTAGATGGACACATCACAAGAGTGGAAAGTAAACTCACCTTCGCTTTGGCCAACAGGGCAGAGGTTAACCCCAACAATTTGATTAAGAAAGCAAGTTCTCATTCAAGGCCAGGCAATCTAAACAAGATCTCTAGACTGTAGATTTAACTTTCAGAGGATTTTTGAGATCCCAAAGCTTCTTCCAAACATTCCTTACCATGTTTGGTGGCTCATGCTGCTTCACATTCATTATGCTTCTATAGACACTCGTCATTGACCCATTTCTTATCCCAAAGCTAATACAAATCATCATGGCGAGGATGCAAACTCAGAGGAATTCCAAGGATTGAAAAGAGAGCAAAGCTTAGTATCTTTGAAGCCTATACCCGTTTCAGACTCAACACATGGATTATCTTTATTAGTAAGACAAGGATCTCCCCTTATAGAAATATCTTTTCCATCACCCACTATTGAACGACAACCTCCCTTAATCAAATCTTGAGCTGACACGATTCTATGCCACATAAAACTCAAGTTCTGCTTCATTGTCGTCCAAAGAAAAAGAGGAATTAGGATAGTATCTTTATTTTAAAATCCTCGAGACTAATGAATTGGGTTTAATTAATAATCTCCAACTTTGCTTACTGACTAAAGCAGTATTGAATTCATATAATTTCCGGAATCTGAGTCCTCCATTATCCTTTCTCTTGCATAAACCATCGTAGTTGAGCCAATGCACACCTTGATTGTTACCTCACCTATTGCTCACCAAAAAGCATTCAACATCCTTTCAATATCCAAGCACAACCCTACCCAAAGTAAAAACACACTTATAACATATATTGGAATATATTGAGCAACAGTTTTAAGAAGAATTTCTTTCCCAGCTCACATGAGAAGTTTATTCTTCCACTCCTAGATCCTCTTCCAAATTCTATCTTTGATAAAACCAAAGATCTCCTTCTTCCTTCTCTTGACTAGTGAGGGGAATCCTAAGTGCTGACATGATTCTCTGTATTAGAAACATTAAGAGTAGAACAAATACTTTGGTTAACCTCTTCCTTCGTATTAGATATGAATGAGACAAAGGATTTTTGGTAGTTACTAACCTACCTCGAAACTTGTTCATAAAAACTAAAACATTCTTTGATGTGTTGCCATTCAACCAAATAAGCTTTGAAGAAGAAAGGTTATTGTCTATGAAACAAGGTGTGTAATTGTTAGGGCTCCTTTTGTAATCTGACAACAACGAATTAGTCCTCTCTTTTCATAATTTTTAGTAATAGTTGAAAAACCTTCAACGCATATGATAAACAAATATGGAGAAAGGGGATCTCTTTGCTAGAGTCCCCTTTATGGAATCGTAGGGCCTAATTGCCAGCCAATGTTAACAATGTTATAGTTGACAAAAGTTATACAAAACATGATTAAATCGATCTATCTTGAGACAAATCCCATCTTCTCCATCATTTTTAATAAACCCTCACTCAACGTGATCATATGCTTTACTCATGTCAACAACTTTGAGAGCAGCCTATCCATCTTCCCTTGTTTCTTTCTTTTCAAAAAAAAAAAAAGGGCAACTTTGAAAGCCACTAAAAAATTATCCATTATTAGTCGTCTTGGCATAAATGCACTTTGAGTATTTGAGATAATTACAGGCAACATCCTTTTTTATCTATTAGCAAGCACTTTTGACACCACTTTATACAACATTACAAAGAGAGATAAGGCATAAATATGCCATATTTTCGATATTATCTTTTTTTGGCAACAAGACAATAGAAGTATCATTCTCACCTGGCAGTAAATAACATTTGTTTAGATAGTCTAGGTAAGATTTAGTAACATCTTTCCCAACCATACTCCAGAAGTGTTGGTAAAATATTGAATTCATACCATCCTATTTATGTGACTTATCATGATGCATAGCAAAGATAACAACATTTATCTCATCTTATGTGAAGGTTGCAGCCAAATCATCATTTTCATAAGTTATTATACATGACTTCACCACCTTTAAGATCTCTTCCTCATCAACTATTGATGATTTGAATAAGGTATTAAAATACATTGTAATAAGCTATCCAAAACCAGTGTCCCATGTACGCAAATTAATCTCATCATCCTTTAGTTGAGTGATAAAGCACTTTTTGTGTCTAAAAGAGGCAGAAATGTGGAAATAATGAAAGTTAGTGTCTTCATTTTTAAAGCTCGTGCTACTTAGCCTTATATTGCCAAAAATCTTCTTGCTAACGCAAAATAGACACATATTCCTTTTTGCACTTCTTTTAATCTCTAAAGAGAACTTGATCATTCAATTGCCTCAGTGTTTGCATCTTGTATTTGTAGTGAGCTAATATGTTCTTAAAGGCTTTAGTTAGATTAGCACCCCAATTTAGGAGATCAATCCCACACTTTTGCAAACGGAGGAAGCTTCGAACTTGGTACCCAATTGTTCTCAATTACTCTTCTACAACCCACCTCTTTCATGCATTTTCAAAATGTAACTATTTTTCATGCACTTATACATCTTTTTGATTAAATAAAGAACCAAAAAAGAGTAGCCTAGACAAGTCACTATGAGTGTCTTGATTTTCGTTGAACAAACTTGTGAATTTACTTTTTATTAACAATAAGGACCAAGAGGACACGAGATTGCATGTTGGTGCAACCCTTAAGAATGACGTGTGTGGATCATTGAAGGATCCTAAGGATATGCTTCTTGCTGCTTAGAGCCTATAGGCAATATTGAAGTTAACGGGGACCCTTATGACATAATACATTGATAGTACCCCTAGACTAAAGTGGAGTGGCTACTAGACTTTAGTCAAGATAAAAATTCCCGATTATGAAGGGTATTAATCTAAATAGTTCTTTGGAAGACCTAATTCATCTTCATCCCATTAGATATTCGAGTTTAGGAGTTGGGTGCGCTCTAGAAAAAAGTAATAGTCATCCCCGGAGTAGTCATGTTGAATGTCAAATATGACCATTAATACAATTAATTAGTTTAATCATACCAAGTTGAGGTGCTCGAATTTAGGGATCCAACTTTCGAGCTAATCTTGATTCATTTACATTTTTGCCCTCATCAATCAATTAACGATTTTAACTACCTAAATATATATCTAGAGTGTCCATTGATTCAATCACATCCAAACCAAGCAAACATATAACAAATATGGGGATAGGGGTACATAGGAGTCATATAGGGATATCCATGCATAGGAGTCACATGTAATATGGCAATGGTAATAAATCTTAAACATGTAAAAAGAACCACCAAGTTAGTCCCATAACTCCATAGAATAAAAAATCTTAAGCTATCAATATCAACTCAAGATGGTAGAGGGTTTTATCTAAAGGGGATAATTTTTTATTCGATTCAAATCTGTAAAAATTCGAAATGATGTGAACCTGAAATGACTCATAAATTTTTGCTTTGGGTTGGTTTAGGGTCAACTCGATGGGTTGGATTAAAATTGACTTGAACGGGCGAACCTGTAACTTGATCCAATTGATCTGATAAGAACATAAACAAATTAAATTTTATTATTAAATATATATAAGGTATAATAATTAAAGAAAAAAAGAAAGAGATTTATTTTTTAAAATGACTAGATTATTTAATTAAATTCAACTTTAACTTTAACCTCAAATTTCAAATTTAAATTCAAATTTATTTTTATTTAAAATATAATGATATTTTTATATTTTTTAATAAATTTACTTTTTATTTTACTTTGCCATTTCCACTCTGAAATTGTACATTAAAAAAAGAATTTATCTTTCTATATATATAAAATAATGATAATGAAATTAACTCAGTTCTCTTAAATTTAATTTTTGTAATTGATTTCTCGCCAATATTTTTGGATATAAATTAGGCTTATACGAATTTAGCATACAACTAGAATCAAGTAGATAAAACTAATTATGTCCAAATTTTAGGATGTTTCTTCAATTAAGGTTAACTATATATTGCAATGTTATATTTTTGTTGTAGTTAAAAAAATTTTTTTGTATAGTTATGTGAATAAAGTGAACTAAATATTTGTTATTTTGAGTTTCAGCCCTGACATCAAATTTTGTTAAAATGTAAATGGGGACAACTTTACCTTATTGTAGAAATATAATTGAATTAGTATAGTAGCTCACGCGATGTGAGTAGAAATCACTCTATGAAGTTGTAATTTAATTTTTTTATTACCTTTATATATATATATATATATATGAAGGAAATGATACTTTGTCATGCTATTCTTTTTTTTTTTTTTTTTCTATATATTATATGATGAACTTGTGTTTGTAAATGTACAAGGTTTTATTCAAAACATTAATTTAATTCTCATCTTATGTATCTTTGATTATCTTTTCCGAATCCCTATAATTTTTTCTAAACAATTGCTATTCCAATTCTAAATCTTCATAATAATATTCTAATTTTAAAAAATATCTGGTTGTTTCTGTTTTGTTTCTAAGGGTCTTGTACACCCTTTTTTAATGTTTTATATTATAACAATTCACATAATTAAATTGTATTTTACGTTGATTTGTGAGAAAATTAATTGCAAATTAAGCAGCTAATTTTTTTTGCATTGTTTAAAGATGAGTTTTTTTGTTAATGGGCTAGATTCATCTCAAATCAAATGGGATATTTGTGGAAATCAGATGTTCGATGTAACGAAATTGATTACATTTTAGTAAATTGATTACCACATATTTTCTATTTGATTTGAGATTGGCCTGGGCTATCAACAAATTAATTTATCTTTAAAAAATGTAAAAGAATTAGATGTTTGATTTACATTTGGTTTTCTAAAAAATCAATGTAAAATAGAAATTGGTGATGCAAATCATACAAATATCAAATATTAAAAAGAGATGTGTAAAATCCTTAGAGAAAAATTAGAAACAGTAGGATATTGTTTAAAATTTGGATATTATTATGTAGTGTGCAGACCAATCTGTCTTCCCAAATGTAAATCGAAACCATTTGATTTTTAATTTTTTTACATTGTAATAGTATTCTTGTATTATAAATTGGTTTATGGCTCTTTGTTTCATAAATTGAAAATTGCAAATCTGGCTAAAGAGAGTGACATGATCGTGATTTGTTCACAAATTATTTATATTATATTTCAAATAAATTATGTCAAGCATTTTGAATAAAAACTTTTGAGAAATATTTGAAAAAGAACATGAAATGAATATAAATTCGTATAGAAAAATTGGGCTTTTTTGATGATTACGCCTTTATTTTAATTGATTCAATTTCATTTCTATTTTGAATTTAATTTCGTTATCAATCATTGTGCATATATTTTTTAATGTGAATAATACATAATATAAATTCGTATAAAAAATTGGGTTTTTTTTTTTTATTTTATGATTAAGCTTTTACTTTGCTGTTTGTTACTGTTATATATTGGAGGATACAATATTGATAATAGATTCAATTTCATTTCTATTTCAAATTTAATTTCGTTATCAGTCATCATGTGCATTTTTTTTTATATGAATAATACGTGCTAAAATTTGACACAGAAATGGGATTAAATGAATAATATTCAGTTATATGTTGGAGGATATATCTACAAATCAAATATCAAGAATGAAACATTGGCCCGTGGATTAATGTGAGATTGAGGTTTGAAAATGTATGGGGCTGTAAATGTGGTTATATCAAATAAAATGAATGTCTCATTCTCACAGGTAATGTGAAGAAGAAAGGTTCGATGCTGTTAGACTAAATCAGAAAAAACTTCGATGTGAAATGTATTAAAAATTATGTAATATTTACTTGATTAAAATATTTGCACTTTTATTCTCTTTGGTATAATCACATTTACAGTCCATGTATATTCAAACTAGGGTAGCATTAGAAAACATAAAAACAATATTGAGTAAATAAATGAGGCATCAATTACTGGTAAACAAATCCAAACAATTCTAGAAATGGAGAGCTACATAATGTTTCCTTTCAAAGGAACATGGTTTTCGATGGAGACTTCTTTTTTGGGATTGCTATAAATATGAAATTCAAGTTTTAAAAAATGAAAATATTTAGCACGTAAAATAGTGAAATCTGACAGCCATTAAAAATAAAGTTTTGAAGTAAGAGTAAATTACTTAGAAAAGCTTTGCGGGCTATAGAGCTGCTGAAAATTTTTTAAGTATCAAAACTGTAAACATAATAACAAACAATGATAGAAGGAAAGAAGCGCTGGTTACATGTTATGTTGAAAAGCATGAATCAACAACATGTAATCTTTAAGAGAGTTAAAATATATTATAAATAGCTTACTTTGAACATGTGCTACAAGTATGATGCTTATAACATTAACGAGGATGTGGACTTCAATCTGTAAGCAGTAACTAATATGGAAGATTTAAAATAATGGTATTGGAGAAACTTTAAATGTACTGAAGGAAAAGGAACTAACAACTTGTGCAGTATCGTACCTAAAGTGAAGAGATAGAAAGCAAGATCACTGTGAGAAGGAGAAGAAGAGTAGTATTTATAGGTAATTAGCATGGAAGGGAGGGGGAGAGGAAGAAGAATAAAGTTTCTGTCTACATCATAAAATGCTGATAAAGTTAAAAAATATATTAGACGAACATGCGGAAGTTACAGTCATTAGAACTTGAAGATGTGTATATATCTTTAACTTTTAATTGTAATTGAATATATGAAAGCGACAAAATAAGGAATGATGTAAATACTAGAGCGTTTGAATGTGAAAATAATGAAGATTGATATATTATACTCGTGATCTTTATGGCTAATTCATTATTCTATGTCATCAAAAAGATTTAAAGATAAGCGTGTAATTATAACATTCTTGTTAAGATTCAACAATACATTAGCAAAGTTAATAATATTTACATGTGTCAAGCCCTATTAAATTTATTTTGCTTTTCATATGAAGAAAACATGTTTATATAGTATAGGTGTTAAGTGATGGTGATTTGTACTAAAATAATAAAAGTAAATAGTTGTCTAGAGCAAATAAAATAAAAACAAAATAATAAAAAAATATTATAACAGATAAAATAACCAAAACCTATTAATCACTAAAGGAATAAAATAAATATAAGGCATAGCAGTCAATACAATAATGATAATCTTAATAAGATGTAGAAAATAGTATAATAGTAACATATTTAACATTGAGAAAATTCCCAAAGATTAAAAAAACATGAACTATTGGGAATCTTAGATTGTATCTAGAAGTGAAAATTAAAAGAATTAAATCTCAACTTTGCCTTATTACCAAATTCAAAACACATTTGTAGCCTATGAAACGATACATAACTGACAAGAGACAATGTCTGATGAATAAAATTTTCAAAATTGAGAAAACAGTACCATGGTAATAACCTGAGTAATAATAGCAAAAATTTTAAAAAATTAATGAAAATAGATACTGTTATTTGCACAATCTGTATGGGAAGAGGAGCAGGGAAAGAACAAGTTTATAACCAAAATAACACCAGTTGGTAACAGTCAACAATGTAGAACAGAAAATGTCTATGTATCAGTTTAAATTATACTATATATAACATGCAAAAAGCAAAATACAATCACCCCATGCTCAAACCACATTATTCTATTGTGGGAAACTAAAAGAAAATGAGCAAAGTAATCTGCATGTTGTGGCGACTTATTTTAATTTTAAATTTGATACAAGTATTTGATTTTTTTATATAAAAATGCTAATGGTATTTTAAACTAAAAAATCTATGAATAAAATTTCATTATTATCAAATAAAGATAGTTATATATAGAATGTATGAAGAGCAAATTATGGTAAATGTATGAAATTTATATATTAGACAGACTGCATAAAAGTTTTGTAAGTATGATGTTTAAAAAAAAAAAAAAAAAACTACGAAACAATAAAGCAGAACATCTAAAAGCATCTATCTTTGACTTATTAGATCAGCGCATGGACGCTTGGATAAAGCTGTATCATTTATCTAAAGGACAAGATATCAACATAAATAAAAGCATCTTTGGTTGTACATGCCTTCAAAGATCAAGGCGTCGAATTGCGGTAACTAGTTTTCATAAACCAGGTTGATGTTGGAGGGTTATAAAAAAAAGTCGAAAGCTATTTAAAAATTGATTTGTATTTTTGAAATAATTCATATTATTATACAAGTCATACTTATTTACCATATCCACACTTTGTTAGCAGCAGATTCTTTAAAAAGTAAGATCGTCTGTGAGCTATCAGTTAATAGCAATGATAATGCAATTTCAGGTCTCTGAGGAGACTATCGTTTTTTCTGATGTACTCGTCTGTATTAAAGAGCTGAAGTGTTCGTTTTACAGTCCATTGACCCTGCATATTCAAAGACATTCGAAGAAGTGTTGACGTCTGAGTTGTCGAAAGAAGCATCAATAGAATATTTGAAGAATCAATGTGTTTGAAAATATAAGTTACTTTAAATGACATTGTATGGGTCAGTGATACGATTTGCTAAGAACAACTTGAAACAATTTTTGTTATTCTAAAATTTGAGTCATCAGATGAGGCAATGAGAACTTATATTTGCAACTTTGATCTAGATTATTGGAAAGACAACTCAATTAAATCTGCTGCTAAACGACCAAAGATAAGAAATATTGTAGATCCTATATCATCCTCGACAATGACATTGAGTTTGTACCTATAAATATCTGCTACATATTTCAATTTGTAATGATATTAGATTGTAATTAATAGCAAATAATAGAAATTAATTAAAAATTATCAATAGATGGGAAGATCTTTTAATTCGTCTCAGTTATTACACCAAACTTGGTTCACATAATTCTGGGCGCTACTTCTGTATTGTAAATTTGTTTTGTATCATCATTCACTTGAAAAATCCACATCTTTTATTATTATTTTGCATGTGAATTTTATGTCTTACATTATAAATAATAAGTATAAATATAATATCATCGTAATAATAAAAGTACGACGACTGTGATAATTAGATTATAAAATTTATGTACTTTGTTAATATGAATGTCCAAAGATAGTAATTTCTCAATAGTTTTCATGTTCAAAATTTTTCCACTTTCGATGTTCCAAGTTGAACACCCTTCAATTTTCATTTTTGTAATTTTTGAAGAAGGTATAGTCAATCTGTGCAAATATGAAATTGTTTTATATTTGAATTGAAATTTCAAAAATCTAATGCTTTATTTACTTTCTTTTTGTGGTCACGTACTTTTGAAATTTTAGTGTTAAAAAAAATTCTTATTACTGATGAGATGTTGATAGAAATTTCTTTTGTTATAACAATATTTCTAGAATATTATTGATGTTAACATAAACAAAATTTAAATTTAAAAAGAACAACATTTATTGCTAAATTTCCTTATAATCATGGACAAAAGTACTACAATAACATTGTCATTTGCTTCTTTAGGAAAGACACAGTCTTCTGGAAATTCAACAACCCATTTATCCCATTGGATAATATTCAATTTTGTGTCATTGCAAAATTGTTTATATTTAGAGTAGTATGTGTGAATTTATATAAAAGATGATTTAATTTTTTTGTAAAATAAATAACATGCTTGTAATTCTGGATTTGTAATGATGTCTCTATGTTGTTTTGCTCATAATATTACCTTCTTAAATAGGGCACGCCGCTATGATATGATCAAGAATATCTAAAAATGATTGAAAATTTATGAATTTAATTTAATTGAAAATAATGTTTACATAATAATAATAATAATTTAAAACAACGTTTATACAATAAAGATTACTTGTGAGATATGTCTTACCCCGAGCTTGAGCGTCAACGGTTGAGAAGTCAAGAAAATCAAATCTATCAAATAGTAGAAGTGAAACATTTTCCTCAAGTGCTTTTATAAAGGCATTTCTAGGCCATTTAATTCGGAAGGGATGTAAGTAGATTTTATAACTGGATTGAGCTGGTATAATTATGAAGCAAAAGATATGATATAGATTTCTTTTTGTGAGCAACTATTAGAAATGAGTAGTAAATTGCGTCGATATTGTGTCTTGCATTGTATCACCTTATGGGAGGACAAATCATAGTTAGTAGCTTGTTAATATAATAGGGTGTATTTAAAATAAATACAATTCAAAAGTTTGAGATAGCTTTAAATATGTTACTTTTTCGTCTAACATCAGAAATTCCAAGCTGAATAATTCCTTTGGGTTGGATATATTGATAAATTCTCATATTCTTATAACATGTACTCTTATTCAAATATTTCTACTTTCATTATGAACTTCCGGTAACAATGCGAATGTCATTGTCTTCAAATAAATATGATAGCAATATATAGAATAAAACTAAAAATTTGATTATAAAAAATAATTTAATTACTTATATCAAATTAAGCAAAATATAGGTTGTAAACGAAGAATAATTTGATAATTTTTGTTGGACATAATATAACATCAATAATTAGAAGTATTGATGCGTAAAACACTTGTTATGTCATTATTAGTTATATCATTCATATTATTATCATTTTAAATAAATTGTTTTGTTCAAATAATAATATATATCTCATTATTTTTCAACATACTCATTATACGAATAGTATAAGAGAGTAGAAGACGTAAATGAACAATAAATTAGTCGTTTGAATCAATAATTGTAGTAGACAAATCATTGAAAATTTCGGTATAAACATTTCTTGTAGTATTGTTATTATCATCAGTTATATTGTTTTTGTTATTGTTTATAACAATATATAAATTTTTATTGCAAGTAACTTTAATGATTGCAACATATAATTGTCCGTGACATAAATTTCCTTTTATTCTAAAAAGATGACAATTTTCAATAAAAAATTATTATTGTATGACAAAAGTCAAGGACAAACATTAATAAGTTAGTTTATATCTACATGATGTTTTTGTCACAAGTAATTATATATTGCACTATCTAGAGTTACTTACAATAGAAATTTGTGTATTATTATAAATAGTAAAAAAATATAAATGATAATAATAACAATACTATAAGAAATGTTTATACCAAAATTTTTAATGATTTGTCTACTACTATTTATGATACAAATGACTGATTTATTGTTCATTTACATTTTATATTTTCTTATCTATTCATATAAAGAGTTTGCTGAAAAATAATAATATATATTATTATTTGAATGAAATAATTTGTTTAAAATGATAATGACATGAATAATACAACTAATAATGACATAAGTGTTTTATGCATAAACACTTCCAATTATTTATGTTCTATTATGTTTAACAAAAATATCAAATTATTCTTTATTTAGGACTTCTATATTTTGCTTATTTTGATATACATAATTAAATTATTTTTATAATCAAATTCTTATTTTTATTTTATACGACGCTATCATATTCATTTGAAGACAATGACATACATATTGTTATCGGAAGTTCATAATGAAAGTAGAAATATTCAAATAAGAGTACATGTTACAAGAGTATGAAAATTCTTTAATATATCCAAATTGAACTAATTATTCAACCTTGAGTTTCTGATATTAAAAAGGTAATATATTTAAAGCTATCTCAAAACTTTTAAATTATATTTATTATAAATACAATATATTATATTAACAAGCTACTAACTATAATTTGTTTTTCCACAGGGTGATACAATGCAAGGCACAATACCAAAGCAATTTGCTACTCATTTTTTAACAGTTGCTCACCAAAGGAAATGTATATCCTATCTTTGACTTCATAGTTGTAGCTTAATCCAGTTACAAAATCAGTCCATATCTCTTTCGAATCAAATTGCCCAAAAATACTTTTATAAAAGCACTTAAGGAAAATGTGTTGTTTGTACCATTTGATAGATTTGACTTTCTTGACTTCTAAACTGTTAAATTGTTTTAAATTATTATTATTATTAATTAAATTAGATTTAAAAAATTCATAAATTTTCGGTCGCTTTTAGATATTCTTGGTCAGATTATAGCTGTTGACCCCACTGAAGAAGTAAATACTATGGGCAGAACAACACAGACTTCATTTACAAATCTAAAATTACATGTTATTTATTTTACAAAAAAATTTAAATTATCTTTTATATTTATTCATGTATGCTACTCTAAATATAAATAGGTTTGCAGTGATGAAAATTGAATATTGTTCTGTGGAATAAATAGGCAGTTGAATTTCTAGAAGACTGTTTTTGCCGAAGAAGCAAATGATAGTGTGATTGTATTACTGCTGTCCTTGATTATAAAGAAGTTTAAAGGTAAATGTTGTTCTTATTTTAAATTTTAAATTTGTTTATGTTAACATCAATAATATTCCTTAAATATTGTTTTGTAACATAGATAAAATTTCTATCAACAACTCATTGGCAATAAGAATTTTTCTGAACCTGAAATTCCAAAAGTGCATGACTTCAAAAGGAGGTAAATAAAACATTAGATTGCTGGAATTTTAATTCAAATATAAAACAATTTCATATCTGCACAGATTGATGGTACCTCCTCCAAAAATTACAAAAATGAAAGTTGAAGGGCATCCAATTCAAAATATTGAAAGCGAAAAATTTTGTATACGAAAACTACTAAAGAATTACTGTCTTTAGACATTCATATCAACAAGGTACATAAATTTTATAATCTCAATTATCGTAGTCATTATTGTAATTCTGTTGTTACAATGATATTATATTTGTGCTTATTATTTATAATACAGGACATAAAATTCACGTGCTAAGCAATAATCAAAGATGTGGATGTTTCAAGTGGATGGTGGTACAAGGTATGTCCACAAGGCAAAAGTGGTATCTGAAATTATGGGAACCAAGTTTGGTTTAATAATTGTGATGAATTAAATGATCCTCCCACCTATTAGTAATTTTTGATTAATTCCTCCTATTTGCTATTAGTTACAACTTAATATATTACGAGTTGAAATATATAGCATATATTTATAGGTACAAATTCAACATTATTATCGAAAATGATACGGGATTTGCAATATTTCTTATCTTTGATTATTTAGCAGCACATTTAATCAGGTTGCTCACCAATAATCTAGCTCAAAGTTACAAAGATAAGTTCTTGTTGATTCTTTTGATGACTTGAATTTTTGACTTACAAAAATTGTTTCAAGTTGTTCTTAGCAGTTGTACGGATGACCAGTACAATTTGTCATTTAAAGTAACTTATATTTTCAAAGATATTGATTCTTTAGACATTTCGTTGGTTCATCCTTCGACGACTCCTTCTCAAAGGTCAATGCTTCTTTGAATGCCTTTGATTATGTAGGGTCAACGAACTATGAAACGAACACTTCAACTCTCTAGTACATACGGGAGTATCAATTGATAGCTCGCTGATGAACTTACTTTTTGAAGAATTTGTTGCTAATAAAGCATGGACAAAGTAAAAAATTATGATGTGCATAATAATACGAATTATTTCAGAATACAAATCAATTTTTATACAACTTCTGACTTTTTTTATTTTTTTTATTTTTACAGCTCTCCGGCATCAACTTGATCTATGAAAATCAATTATCGTTGTTCAACACCTTGATCTTTAAAGGTAAGCTTAACTAAAAATACTTATTTCTATATTTTGTCCTTTAAATAAGTGACAAAGCTTCATTTTGCATAATACAGCTTCCACAAGAGCATTATCTGATAATCCATGTGTTGACTTAACAAGTTAAAGACAGTTGTTTTTACATGTTTTGTTGTATTGTTTTATAGTTTTTTTTTTATAAACGCCGTACTTACAAAACTTTTATGCAATTTGTGTAATATATGAATTTCATACATTTAGTATAATTAACTCTTTGTACATTTTATATATAACTATATTTATTTGATAACAACAAAATTCTATTCATAGATTTTTAGTTTAAAATACCATTATCGTATTTAAAATTAAAATAACTCACAGCATCGCGCAAATTAATTTGCTCATTTTCGTTTATTTTTTTTTTATAATAGAATAATAAGGTTTCAAAGTATGCAAGATGATTATATTTTGTTCCTTGCATGTTTTACATGTATAATTTAAATTTATACATAGATATTTTGTGTTCTTTGTTGCTGATTACTACCAATTGACTTATTTTAATTTTAACTTTTCCTTTCCCTTCTCCTCTTCACGTGCAGATTGTGCATATAGTAGTATATATTTTCATTTGTTTTCTAAATTTTTGCTAACGTTAATCAAGTTATTATCACATTACTAATAAATTTTGGAAATTTTGTTCACCAGGCATCGTCTCTTGTCAGTTATATTCACATCATTTTGTAGGCTATAAATGTGTTTTGAATTTGGTAGTTAGGCAGAGTTGAGATTTAATTCTTTTAAATTTTTTACTTTTAGATATAACTTAAGTTTCACAACTGTACATGTTTTTTTGATCTTTGGGATTTTTCCCAATGTTAAAAAAGTTCACTGTTATACTATTTTCTAGATCTCATCAATGTTATCATTATTGTATTGGTTTCTGTGCTTTTATTCCTTTAATGATAAATAAATTCTGGTTATTTTTGTCTATTATAATATTTTTATTGTTTTTGTTTTTGTTTTATTTCCCTAAGCACGATTACCTATTTTTATTGTTTTAGTACAAATTATCATCCCTTAACACCTATATTACACTTAGACATATATCCATGTGTTTTCTTTTAGACGTATATCCATATGTTTTCTTTAGATGAAAAACAAAATAGATTTAATAGGGCCTGACACATTTAAACATTATTAAATCTGCTTATGTATTGTTGAATCTTACCAAGAATGTTATAATTGCTATGTTGTTATATGAGAAGCTTATCTTTAAATCTTTTTGATGTCATAGTATAATGAATTGGCCATACAGTTTAATGAATAAATTTCAGATTGAAGTTTGGAAATGCATAAGTTGTAAATATGGTTGTAATGGCTATACGAAAGAGAATGAACATGCAAAGATTTTAATAGAATAAATATTACATATTTTTTAAGTATATTTAACAAATGAGTTTTTTCTGGCTTATTCTTATAGCATCGAACCTTTCTTCTTCAAACTAGGGGGTGAGCAATAATCGAACCGAGCTGAAAAACTGACCAAACCAAGCTGGTTTGGTTTGATCTTTTAATAAAATCGGTTTGTTCGGTTATAATTTTAAAAAAAATTCGGTTTTCGGTTTGGTTTTTTAGACAGAAAACCGAAAAAATTTGAATTAATTAAAGTAATAAATAAATCAAACTAATTTGAATCGAATCAAATTTAAAATACATGTAATTTAATTAAAACAAACCGAACCGAACTAAATTCTTATAAGATCGGTTTAGTTCGATCTATAAACATAAATTTCGATTTAATCGGTTCGGTTTTTAAAAAATTTCGGTTTGATTCGATTATAAATATAAAAAATTTAATTTATTAAAATTTGATAAAAAATCGATCCAAACCAACTGAACCGATCAAATGCTCTCCTCTACTTCAAATGCTCACCTCTACTTCAAACTACTCGTGAGAATTACAACCCATGCATTTTATTTGATATAACAACATTTACAGCCCATGCATTTTAAAACTTTAATCTCAAAATAATTCATGGGCCAGTGTTTCCTTTTTGATATCTGATTTGTAGATATATCTTCCAATCGGTAAATGAATATTATTCATTTAATCTTATTTCTGTACTAAATTTTACTACATATTATTCATATAAAAAAAATATGCACACGCTGATCGGTAACAAAATTAAATTCGAAATAAAAATGGAATTAAATCTATTATCAATATTATATCTTCTAATATATAACTCTAACAAATAGCAAAATAAAGGTTTAATCATAAAAAAAACCCAATTTCCCAAAAATTACATATTATTAAAATATAAAAAAAATTAACTTCAACTTTATGTTTAACTAAATAGAATTGGTTTTGCTTTGGTTTCAGTGTAAAAATAATATATATCTATATTTAGATATTTTTATATAGATATATTAGCTACCAGCTTCTGGAATTGATAATTTTATCTCTAAAATTATGATTTACTAAAAATATAAAATGAAATTAATTTTTTGTCCCCTTTTCAAATAATCTGTTTTGCTCTTGATGGATTAAGAAAGGCATATTATGATGTATTACTTTACACGTATGTATAATTATTATTAATTTTATAATTACTAATCAAATGTTTTATTAATATGCTAATTATATAAAATCAATCATTTACATTTACTATTATATATATTATGGTATTATTTTATATTATGAATTTATTATCGATTATTATATGAGTTTTATATATTGTTACTTTATTCGATGTAGAATATATGCTATAATTATTCAGACAAAATTCCAACTTTATTGTGAAAAATTGTTAACACTAAAAATATAATCCGATATTTAACAAGCATTCTGAATTGGTAAACCATTACTTAAATAAAACAATTTCTTTCCATTGTGAAATGTTTCAACTAATGGAAATAAAATTTCAGATGTTAAAATGAAATTTATTTGTATAACAATGTACATATTAAAAATGAAATTAATTTTAATAATTTAGTGTTATCTTTTCAGATAATTGAAATATGCATTATTTATATTAGAAGACCTGGGCAACAAATGGTTGACAAAAATTCAAGCCTAAATTAAAGCAAACTAATTCTACTTTATCTTAAGGCAAAGTTCAATTAAATTTAATTGCCATATTTAGGAAATCAATTCAGGAGCATAACTCAAAAATATCAAATATTGAAATTGAATTTATTTGTATAATTATATAAATAAACTTCTTTTTTAATCACATCCAAAAAATCAATATATAGTCCTCTATATGATTAATTAGTATCTAATATATACAAACAATATATTATTAAATGTTTAGTATTTATGTCTAAAAGTTTCCAATAGATTACAGGGCCAAGGAAAAAAAATATTAATTTGTTCAACTATAACAAGAACGTAGCATATTTTTTTTAATATATTGTGACCGACAATCAAAGAAATCATTTTGAAGACTAAACTAAATTAATTTTACTAAAATCCAATTAATAAGTTTTTGTACTAGAAGATTTCAAATAGAACTATATTAAAATGGAATTTACTCATAATTATATAAACATATTTTTTCCCTTAACCATATCCCAAAACTATCCTATACCAGTATATAATTACTTAACATCTGATGTATATAGATAGTAGAATACTAAATAATTAATAATTGTCCAAATGTTTGAAAGAAACATAGGCCGGATAAATTAACTGTAAAAATAAAGAAATGGAATTTGTTCATCTAATTTTATTCCCATACAAGGTCCAGAAAATTGGTCTTTTGTATAGAAGCTTCTTGAAGAAGAAATGCAAGAGAAAATAATTATAAAAGTGATCAAAATTAAATATTTTATTCAGTTATATTTCTACGAGAAGTTAAAGTTGTCCCCATTTATATTTTAACAAAATTTGATGTTGTAAGCCGAAACTCAAAATAACAAATATTTTAGTTTACTTTATTCACGTAATTATAAAACTATAATTTTCTTTTTTAACTAAATAGAAATCTAACATTGTAATATATAATTAACCTTAATTGAAGAAACCATCCTAAAATTTGGACATAATTAATTCTATCTACTTGATTCTAGTTGTGCGCAAGATTCGTATAAGCTTAATTTATATCCAAAAATATTTGTGAGAAATCAATTATTGAAATTAAATTTAAGACTAAATCGAATTAATTCCATTAACATTATTTTATATGTACAAAAAGATAAATTCATTTTTATGGACGATTTCGGAGTGGAAATTTCTAAGGAGCTCAAATTTCAAATTTAAAATATTCAAGTTAAATTTGTTTCTATAATTATAGAAATATAATTACCCTTTGAATTGCATAAAAAATCTACAAACATTGTAAAGAAAATACAACAACAAATAATTTTAAATCTAAGCAAAATAATTATTTTATTTAATTATATTCCCGCATCTAGTTAAAGTTGTCCCCATTTATATTATAACTAAATCTAATTTTGAGAGCCTAAACCATGAAAAACTAATACTTTAGTTCAAGATTTTGTTGTAAAAATGGAAGCATAAAATTAGCTACTTCACCACCAATTCCTTTATTTCTAGATAATTTATTACGTTATAATAATGAAAGAACTGCAGCAAAATTTCGAGAACATGTAAGGTTTTATAACTCAATGTTTTCTTTTTCATCAATTGATGAGAAAATAGATTATGAAATAAATAATAAACTTGGATTTTATGTTTTCTGAATTTATGGTCAAAATCATCATTTGATTGGTTCATTATCGTCTATTAAGGGGGAAAAAACCTAGATTTGCACAATTATTTATATATATATGTTCTTTCCAAAATTGGAAATCATATACATTTGTAAGTGAAATGATTGTTAGTGGTCTCATCAAAATGTTTGATACTATAACATATTTGCTAAAATCATTTAAGTGGTGTGAGATAGAATTAAAGAGAATGATTACATACCTGTATGATTAAAGCTATTAGGACGAAGGTTTG
>CATIWR010088640.1:0-35422 GCA_949677035.1 Omphalea diandra | reverse complement strand
TCTTGAATTAATGGGGCTTGGAAGATTGGCAAAAGAGAAAACAAGAATGCTGTCAATGGGCCAACGGAAGAGGCTGCAGCTTGCAAGGTTGTTGGCTATTGACAGGCCAATTTGGTTGCTAGATGAGCCTTCTGTTGCGTTGGATGATGAGGGGGTGAAGTTGCTTGAGTACATTATCGCAGATCATAGAAAGAAGGGAGGGATCGTGTTTGTTGCAACGCATCTGCCAATTGAGATTGAGGATGCCATGCATTTGAGACTACCACCTAGGTTCCCTAGAAGGATGACTTTGGTGGATATGCTTGACCGTGCCGAAATCTCGTGAAACTGGAGATGGATTCAGTTCTCGTTCGACAATTGGTCTATGATAATCTGCATCATTTGATGTGAGGGCCGAGGAATGAAGGGAGGTTGAGACTATATTGTTGTTTACATTATTATATTATAATGTCCAATTAATAATTCATTATTAAATTAAATAAAAATTATTATTCATTATTGGATTAGATAAAATTAGATATTATTGGATTAAATAAAAATTATTATTTATTATTAAATTAGATAATATTATTTGATGAATTATTAAATTTGTCACTCACCATGAACGTTTGAGTTTTAAATGAAGCGGATCATATATATATATATATATATATATATATATATATATATATATATATATATATATATATATTTTAAAATTTGTTCATATGTGGATGTTGTAAACTGGAAGATTGAATTCACGAAAATTAGGAATGGCAATGAATGGTAACTGTTCAGAATTTCAATTCAAGAGATTTTGTTCAGTATTTCACCCTTTTTATTTTTACTCATTATTTTTCACCACCAGCCCGAAGCACCCGAACCGAATGACCAGAAAAATTAAAATTCTGTTTAGTGATGGATGATTAGTAATAAGTAATTAATTTAGTAATTTAAATTATAAAATAATAAAAAATAATTATTTTTATGTTTTAATTAATTTCATATAAAATTTATATTAATGTAATGCTAAATAATACTACATATAACATTAAAAGTAGAAACAGTTTTTATATTTTAAAAAATTAATTTTTAATATTTAAGACCTGGTTGATTTAACTATGGCAGTGAGTGTGGGGACTAGAGAAAATGCTCAACAGCAGAATGCTAAAATGCCGAACCAAACAGAAAATAAACTAATTAACGAAAGGGAGTAAAGTGGATCTCGCTTTCTACTCTACAGATGATTATTTCCGTCTACAATACCATCTGTATTATCTGACGGTGAACAGTAAGCTTACGACCAATCATGGCTTCTCCTTCTTCCGTAGCAGCTACCCGGCTTATCTCTCTGTCAGAATCTGGTTTCTTCTTAATGCCTAATCGAATCCGACACCGTTTCATTCTCTTACAAAAAATCAGTAGTAAAAAATTATCTACTCCCAGCTTGCAAGCTGTAGCTCTCAAATCTTCGTTTAATCCTCCAATCACACAGAAGAACGATGCTTTAACACTCCACGAAATCTGCCTCGATCACATGCCGGAGCCCGTGCTGCCTAGGTAAAAGTTCCAATTCCAATCTTTATAGCTTGAATTGCAAATTTCCATTGCTCTAATTTGGTTGGTCGGTTACGTCTCCAAGGGCGGAAGAAGTTGAATATGTAATGCCAAGTGATGTACAGAGGCAAGCTTTACCCCATCTTTTTAGCAGCCGAGATTGTATGCTTCATGCGCTGGTTTATATCAGCCTCTTCCCTCCTGTGTTGGAAAAATAAGAAGAAATATCTGATAAGTTTTAATGCAATTCTTGTTTTCTTTTTTCTTAGACAGGTTCTGGTGAGACGCTTGCTTACCTACTGTTGATATATTCTGTTATCAATGCTCAAAGATCTGCTGTGCAAGCCCTCATCGTGGTGCTACAAGGGAACTCGGAATGCAAGTGAGGATCATTTCTTGTTTTTGATGATTCATTTTCATGTACAAAATATGCAATGTATGTGTAATTAATTATTTGTTTGTGAATATAACAATAATAAGGTTACTAAAGTTGCTCGTTTGTTGGCCACGAAGGCCATGGATGTGACTGTCATGGCTCTTCTTGATGGAGGGATGTTGATAAGGCATAAGAGTTGGTTGAAGGTCACCTGTGTCGTTTATTTGTTTCTTTATGTTCTATGTTTGTGCTGTTTTGATGGCATTGTTGATGTTGAGAGGAGGGGATTTCTGGTTCAGGCTGAGTCTCCTACTGTAGTGGTGGCGACAATTGGTAGTTTGTGTCAAATGCTTGAGAAGCAGTTATTTAAGCTTCAATCCATGCAGGTTCTGGTTATTGATGAGGTAATTTAATTCTTCTGGTTTGTGCCTTTGAAATGAGTTCAGAATATTAACTGTTTGTAGCTTGGGTTCCTACAATGTGATTTGTTTTCTATATGGTTAAAGACTGGTGTATTTACAAATTGAGTATATGTGTTTGTTGGAATGGATGTCATGTCAATAACTGCAGTCATAAAATGTTCATAAGGCTCATTTTTCTTGCTTTTGTTATTTGGGTAACTGTTTTGAAATATGTCTCTTTGGATAGATACTAAATGAATGATACTGTATTCATTCTATAGCTAGGTGGATTTCATGTTCAACTCCTCAAAACAAGTTAGTTCCCTTAGGAAGCTTCTAAAAACA
The DNA here is from genome assembly GCA_949677035.1 of Omphalea diandra. Taxonomy (NCBI): domain Eukaryota; kingdom Viridiplantae; phylum Streptophyta; class Magnoliopsida; order Malpighiales; family Euphorbiaceae; genus Omphalea; species Omphalea diandra. Next base: position 32,764 of record CATIWR010088640.1, on the reverse strand, counting down.
TATTCATCATGCAATAATTGTCAGACTGTTTTTGCCAGTGCATCCATCCCTCAGCATAGACGATTTTTGCATGATTCCATACAGCAAAAATGGACCAAGGTTTGTTTAGAAATGGTTATTTTTAAAGGTTAACATTACTAGTATTTGAAACAATCTAGCCACCAAGTTCACTTATATTTTCTATATGGTTTGCAGAGTGATGTAGTTCATATCCATGTTAATCCCATTGAGCCCATGCCATCCCGCCTGCAACATAGATTTTTGGTAAGAAGACTTTCATCCACTATGCTTTCTGGTTGGTCGCTGCTAGCATATTTTCATAATTTTGCATTGCTCAAGCCCTTTTTTTTTAAAAAACTCTGATTCATACTTTTTGTTGTACTCTGATTCTGATTGTCATCCTTTATATTATAATTCGTAGATTCATAATTATAGTGTGCTAATGCTTAGCATTTCTCAACAGATATGCAGTAAAACCCAGAGGCATTAAATGCTGCTTTCCTTGTTACATTCCAATGTACCAAAGTCTGGCAATATTTTTGTTGGTGGGCAGGTTTGTGTAGCATATCTGTCTCAATTTCTTAATTTCAAAATGGTGGAATATATGTCTTTCCTTATGTCAGAGGACAGGCTGTCCAGTAAATTAATTCTATCTCATTTCTACTTATGCCATCTGAGAAGTCAAAAAAGGCTGGCAATGTACCACGACCAACTCTTTTGGTTGATTTTCTAAAAACTTCATATGGGGACTGTTCAGCTATCCTTCTTCTGGAGGAAGACATGAATCTCAATTTACGAGCAGCTTCACGATCCGTAAGTGCTCTTTACATCCAAAGTGCTTGAGTAATGAATGTGGGGATTGGCATTGGGACCTTGTTTTAGATTCCACAAAGAATTTAGACCTTTTTTATGCAATGATATATTCAATACATTCTTTCAAGCCTTACAATTTTATTTCAAAAAACAACATTTAGTTCTCTGACTTATCTATTGAATTGATACAAAGTGTCATGACAGATCATCTTTACTAAATACTTCATTCTCATTGTGATCCATCTATTCATGCTTTCCGGCATTAGAACAGCCATTTTAAATAAAATTCTAGAGAATATAAGCAAATGAACTGTTTAATTCATCATTTTTTGTATTAGATTGATAATATCATTCTTTGCATATAGGAAGTGAAGCAGGGAGGAGGCTACCTTCTTGTAGCAACAGATATCGCTGTCAGAGGGGTTGACCTTCCAGAAACAACTCACGTATATAACTTTGATCCGCCGAGGACTGCTGTTGGTTATCTTCATCGTGCTGGAAGAACAGGTAGTAACCTTTTTCAGATGATAGATGCTATGTTACGAATACTATTACGCCAGAGGAGCGGTTTGTTTTGCAAAGATATGAAAATGAGCTGATGTTTAACTGTGAAGAACTTATTTTACAGTTCCAGTGTTGATTCAATTATCAAATTAAGTTGCTGCTTGCTGCTTTTCCTTCCTTCCAAAGTCTTTTTTTTCCTCCTATGTGACAGGGAAGGGAGGTTTAAGCTTGTCATATACCTGATTCTTGTATTTTCTCCTATGCCAACGGGTACTCTCCCTTTGACTAGAAGTGCAGCTACTTCCGCATCAGTTTCATAGTAGTCGGCACCTAGCATAACTGTGTCCTGCATTTGTTTGACCATTTGTGTATACCTCAATTACAGCACAAACATAAAGTGCAAGACGACAGAATTTTAAATTCTGAAAGTACAGAAATTTCTTGCAAGAAAATAAACTTCACCTTTTAAGTGTTCATTAGAGTTTATCCGAGATCTAATACCAACAACACTGTGTTCTATGAAGGAATTTGTTGAGAAACTTCCGTGAGATATGATTGAATCAACGATCTGAACATTGGTAATTAGGAGGAATTGTATCTTTCAGTGACACAAGGTGCAATCCAAAGCAAAAATGAAATGACAAACTAAAAGGTAAATTTTATATTTGGTATGAAATTAAGGTTATTGTACAGTGATCCCGATGAGTGTTTATGTAAAGAGATCACTGACCTTGCAATTGTCAATCTTTGATGGTGGTAGATTTCTTCTTGATGCATACATTGGCTTTGGGGCGTCGTAGAAGCTAAATCTTGGTGGCTGGAAGTTCCAAAAATTCATACATAAAGATAATTCATTCCAACGTCAAAACTAAAACCCATTGACTCCTAAGTTGCAGCACTAATAAAACTTTTTATATTATCTGCTGAACTTGAGGCATCCATTAAGAAGTAAGGACATCTCATTTTATGAAATGGAAGAAAAGGAAAATGAGCAATGTTCTACAACTTACATGTTCAGTAAGGGCAAGGTTTGCCTCAAAGAAGGATCTAATAGTTCCTATGTCTTCCCAATAATCATTAAACAGAAAAGCCTGCTCAGAAATTCCATTGTAAACATCATGCGAAATTTAACCTCATGCAAACAGCACATATGATGCAAAAAACGAAACTTCCTTGACGACAGACCTTAATGTAAAATTCTTTTGCTGAGGCTGGGATGATCTCTGATCCAAGGTCATTTGCAGTAGGAAAACGCCATCCGAATAGCAGCAATAAGCAGCACTTTGATCATGTTTATGTCTATTTATTCCAAATCATAAATCACTTCGGGTGATCGGTACCTTAAAAGATTCAAAAATAGCTCTTTCTTTAAGACAGACTCCCATTGAAGCACTGTATGGTTTCATTTCAGCCTCGTCCTTTGAAAGCCCCAATACTGTCGTATCAACTGCCTAAAGTATGTTGTAAACTTAGTATTAATCATTCTAATTTTATTCTGTTCAAAATTGCAACAGAACAGAAACTTACCATTGCCTTCAGGTCATCTGGTTTAGGCTTTTCACTGAATGAAAGGACTCTTTCCTTGTTGTCTATCTTCATGAGACCAAAGTCTGAGGCACGGCTATCATGTAAACGAAAGAATGTCTCAAAAACATAATCCAAAATCTTGTATGTGAACTGATCAGAGACCATTAATTTTAAACTGTAATAAGCCTAACACTCATAAAAATTATGACCAACCTGTCGTCCATTGGCAAACAAGAAATAGTGATATCTGCATCACTCTGCCGATGATTCTGCCAATGAAGAGATGAATCTTAGTGTGATAATAATTAAAGAGCTAACAGCATTCTTCTACTCGTAGACTGATTTTTTATTTTTATTTTTTTTTTGGCGTTAATTTAGCTCAAAATGATTTGAGATCTTTACTTCACAGCCTTGGAGAAGATCCAATATCATTCAATCAAAGGTTGATTGGTAACACATGGACTCAAATTTTGGTGAGGTAAAAAAACCGTTGTGCGTGTTACCTGTAAGAAGTCCATATAGTCCATTCGATACAAGTGATCACCAGATAGAATCAGCACATCCTCAATGTATTTACTTCTTGCGTCCTACCGCACAATTTCCATTGTGAAAACATATGAGTTCTGAAGTATTTGATTGTCCTTTTGTTCTAGATTTGTCAAAAAAAAAAAAAAACGACGATACCTCAAAAAGCCAATGAAATTGTCTCACAGCATCAGCAGTGCCCTGAAATCACATTTTACCTAACTCACCAGGAGTTTGAGTAGCTGCTAGAACCTAATGTACAGGGGCAAATCCACCTTGCATTAGTCAAATCCCCTATTAATAAAGCTGCAGGTGTATATGTTAGGGAAGTCCAAGACTAATTACGTCAACAAATCCATCTCCAAAATTGACTCCATTGCCAAAGTTATAAGCGCGAGCGAGATGCCTGTTGAGTGATGCTGAATTAAATTGACTGAGAATGTAGACTTTGTTGATTCCACTGTTGATACAGTTGCTCATTGGCACATCTATCAGCCTGTATGCACCTCCGATTGGCACCTACAATTGTTGAATTGAACAGGATTCTAGGCATAACAAAGAGGCTAAAAGAGAAATGATCATGAATTATGTGATAAAAAAGACACAAGTTAAACTTACAGCAGGTTTGGCTCTGCGCTTGGTGAGAGGGAAAAGACGAGTACCAGCTCCTCCTCCAAGAATAATTGCCACAACTGTCCTTGGGTCCCTCTTTTCCATATCTAGGTACCTCAACTAAGTAACACACCCATCCAAGTGCATCTATTAACTAAAGGGTTCGAATGCGCTGAAATGAATTCTCACATGTACTAATCAAAATTAAAAAATTAAAACCATTGAATTAATGGTCTAGTATTTTTCATAATGCATGCCCTACAGATTAAATATATGCGAAAAACTCTTTTTTTGCTGAGATATTATTTATCCAAACTCCGAAAATGTAACATAGGCATAGATAATCTAATAGTAAAATGCATTAATCACTTAATCTGACCAACGCTAATTTAGGGGTTGTTTGGTTCAAGTAAAAAAGACCCAAGAATAAGAGAAAATGAAAATGGTCTATTCTTTTTCTTAGTATTTGGATCAACAAAATAAGGGTTATAATGAGAATCTTGGTGGCCCAGAAATGAGAATCAGTCATTCCCTAATATTTGCTTCTCAATCAAAAATCCATTCTGGGGAATATTTTTCGTCTTTCCCACTATATTTATATATATGTGGTTTCTGTTATCGTACTGCGCTGGGCAAAGTTGATTCAATTGTGAACAATGTTACATCTTTGTGGCTAGATGATAAGATTTAAATGGTGAAAGGTCACCATTTTGGCTTTTCAATTTATTTATTTATCTATATTTTATTTTAATAAACGTACCAAATGAGATTTTAGGGCGCAACCGAATAATAACATTTTACGAAACTATATCATTGGTTTTTTATATATAAAATTGATGAAAAATATATAAAAAGTGAATAAATATTATTGTCATTATATTCATTATATTCACTTTATTTCAAAATATTTGTCATTTTAGAAAAACAAATTATTTCAATATAACTGTCTTTCTACTATTTCAATATAACATTAATTGTTTGTTTTTCAAATATATCCTTATTATCATCTCCTATCTCTCTCACACACACAAACTATCTCTTTTCTCTTTCTCAAATTAATTTGGTTAGAAATAAATTAAGAGTATATTTATTCATATTAATTGAAATTATCTCTAATTAATAGTTTTCTTAATCTAAGTACAGAACTCTAAAATGATAAATATTATGAAATGAAGAGAGTATTATATTAAATTAATGCTAAAGATAATTTAGAAAAATCCTGTTATTATTAAGACACATTTTGATGTTAAATAATTAATAAAATTTGAATGAGAAAAATATAAAAATTGATACATATAACTATAAAAATCACATAGAGATGTAATATTTTATACAGGTAATTTGCATATGTAGTTATTAAATTATGATCATAATTCTTTGATTTATTTTTATTCAAAATAATCAGTAAATTATTATAAATATTTTAAACTAATTTTGATATTGGTTTTCTGAGAAATCAAAATTCAATTAGCCCCTTAACTCTGCAAAATTACATATCAACCCAAGATAACTTTTTTTTAATTCATTTTAACTGCTATTCATGGATTTAAAGGGTATTTAAATCTAAATTTTTAATAAAAATAACAAAAATTAAATTTATATTTTGAAATTAATAAATTATTAGCAATACAAAATTGAAGAATATTAATGTTGAGAAAAATGACATTTTATTTTTTAAAAAATTAAAATTTAAAGTAATATAAAATTAAAAATTCTAAATATTAATATAATAATACAAAATATAATTTTATTAAAACTTTAAATTAAAATATAAAAATAATGTAAAATTTTATTTTAATTATAAGATATATTTATGTTAAAAATTATCTATTAAAAATAAATATATAAAAAAAGTTGAATTTTATTTTTATTCTATATACAACCAAATATATTTAAATAAAATCTGATTATCATTCTATAATCAATTCAAATGAATCAAACAATATATAAGAATATTAATTTAATTTATATAAGAATAATAATTCAATTTTTTTAACAATTCAATTCGCTCTTTATATTTATTGATCAATTTTTTTTATAATAATATAACCCCCCTAAAAAAAAAAAACATAATCATAGGACAATGTTACTGTTTGCACAACCCAAGTTTAAGAGTCTAGCTGAGCCTCATTTAGGACTCGGCTAGCCTGATTATGCGGGCCTAAACATATGTCTAAACCTAACCCGAAATAATAAAATATATAAAAATAAAGTATTATTTTATAGTTCGGGCAAGCTTCAGATAGCCAACTAGTAAAACCCGCCCAGGGTTCAGGCCGGGCCTTGGAGTAAAAAGTGCATATGCAAACCCGGCACAAAAGCGGGCGGGTACTTGGACTTTGATGAGTGGTACTCGAGACCAACCATTTTCATACTTGATGTACATTTTTGTTTAAAGAAAGGAAAAGTAAGCTGCCCTTGAACTCGCCAGCTGCTTTAGTGGTAAGAGACATGGAAACATGCTGCAGCCGCTTAATAATCTTCCTACTAGCTCTTCAACGAAGCTGTAAACTTAGCCTTAGCTTATTTCCCATTAACTCTCCATTAGCATACTTAACAAGCCTTGAGTTCCTCCCCGTCAATCCATGCAGCTGGCCTGCAGCCAAGAGGGAGGGAGAACAGGCAATCTGCCGATACTGCCATTTTTCTTGGAAACTGAAGGAGAAAATTGGAATAGTGAAAGAATGAAAATCTTTTTGTTTAGAGAGGGAGAGGAGTGCAAAATTTTATTGGAATCGAGTGTGAACTTGCATAGAGTACATGCTATTGGTGGATTGGTGCCACGTTATCCAAATTCAATTGCATCCACCAATTTTGTTTGTTTGTATTTGTTGTAATTCCTATAAAGTCCACTTTTTTTTTTTGCGACTAATTACGAATCAAGGAATATTATTTTACGAGTTGCTGTTGCTTCAGGATTTGTCAAATTTCCATTCACGTGAGGAGGCCGAACCACCGACTAAACTCTGGAATGTAATGTGGGAACAATTTAATTCATATTTTTAGTGCTTTGTGTTTGGATGGCAATTACATTTAATTCTGTTTAAATTAAGAGTTATTCACAGTAAAATCTTTTTAATAAATACTTTCTCAATTTCATGATATCTATTATTTTAAAAAAAATTATCTTAACATAATTGTCATTTTATATTATTAATGTAATATTGATTGCTTATTTTCTAAATTTACCCTTATATTATCTTTTATCTTTCTTCTAACTAAATGTTTTCTTATTAGTATTAATATAGAGTTTTAATTGAAAACAATTAACAGTATATTAATTAATATTATTGAAATTATTTTTTTAACTTTAGTACACAACTCTAAAAATATAAATATTATAAAAGGTACTATTTTAATTTTAATTTTGTGAAAAAACATCATAAAATTCAATCAACTTAGTCATTGTGTCAATAGCGATAGTAATTTTTTTTTCTTGGTAATTAGTGAAATGCGGCAAGGCCAAGAAGTCGCGGTTTTGACTTTTGTCAGAGTACTAAGAAACGTTGTCGTTTAGATTGGTTGGCAAATGCCTCCTAAGGAATGGGGGAAAAGTAAAAAATTCAGCCTTTCTTATTTTTTTTGATAAATATAGCTTTTCATTTATTTATTAATAAAATTCGACCATATAATATAATATTATTAGTAAAATGATATCAAATCTGTAACTTTATTATATTTATTTAATTTAATATTAAATTTTATATATTATTTAATTAATTATATATCTAAAATTTAGATACATAATTTATTTATTTTAAATATAAATTTATTTATTTATTTTTATATATATATTTAAATAAATTATATTTTAATTAAATAATATAAAAAATTTAATATTGAATCAAATAAAAATAATAAAATTATAAATTTGATATTAATTTATATATGTTATACTATATTTTAAAATTTTATTACTAAATAAATCACAAAACTATATTTACTAAACAGAAAAATCACGGTATGGATTTTGTACCATCCTAAAGAAAATGGAAGCAGATGCACAGTTAATCCAACCAGAGAAAGCAAGACTCATCACTTCCAACCATCTCTTTTTAAGACCCCTTGCCGACTCTCTCTCTCTTTCTCCATTCTTCTCGACTCAGCAGCGAGAATGGCATCTTCAAGACTGTCATCTTTTCCCATTCTTTCTCTTCTCTGTTCTTTTTATCAGTGACCCTGTCAAATGCGATGATGGCAAGCATTTTAGCGTGTTACTTCTTTTTACTTTCAAGAATCATTTACTTGTTTTGCTTTTATTCCCTAATTTCTGCCCCTTTCGTCTTGAAAATTGCATATTGATGAGATCTTTTTGATGTGTGTGATTCTATTTAGCTGCTGATCTTGTAGGCTATGTTTACTGTAATTGGGTGTTTCTAATCTGTACAGCTACACATGTGCTTACAAAAACAAAAGATACAAGGATATCTAGATTGCAAATAGTTTAGTGTTTTATTTGATTTTTTTTAACCCAACTAGAGTAATGAATGAAATGTTTCCTTCAGAGATTATACGGTGAATTTACATTGACAAGATTTGCTCGTTAAGCCCAAGTCAGTCCAATTGTAACTCAATTACTAAATCGTTATAGATCATATCATGTTTTCATTGTTGACTGCAGAACCTGGCAACCCCAGTAGTTGCTAGCCAGTTTTAAGAAAGGTTATATGTTTATTTTTGAGTAGAGATCTGTTTCTTATTTTTCCTTTATATTCATAATTGCTCCTCCTGTTGACAATGTATTGTATGCAAGTCTACGTCTGGTAAAAACACATCACTCATTCTCTGTGGGGGACAAGAACTAGATTCGTAAAGTTGGTATAGTTTATGTATAAATGGTGGTGAAAGAGGTTTTCTTGAGTTCTGAATATTTTTCTTAGGAAAAGCTAGGTTTATGCATGTTCAGAATGCAAAAGAATTAAAGTCTTCTTATTGATCCTCTCTCAAACATTTGTGTTTCTATGGGTTTCTTTTCGAAATAAGTATTGATTTCTATGATTTTCTGAAATTTATTTTTTTATCGAGGTCAAGCACAACTATTGTGAAGCTATACAGAACCAAAAACAACATTACCCCACCCTTCAAAGTTTATACATGATCCTATCTTCATTATTTAACTGCAGAGGAGGATAAACTTCTGGAAGGCATTAACAACTACAGGAAATCCTTGAATTTGACAACCCTTGCAAAGAACAACAATGCAGAATGCTTTAATGAGGAAGTTGCTGATCAATTTAAGAATCAACCTAGTAAAAACAACACAGGCTCCAACACAGTACCAGACACTGCGCCTAACCTCCCCAATTATGAAACCCTTTTATCTATGTGTCATTTAAATGTCTCAAACACAAGGGATGGAAATGTAATGCCTGCTTGTGTTCCCAACTTGGATCCAAATCGTGTACTTGCTAACTTCACACAGAGTCTATTCTCCAGTAATCTCAATGAATCTTAAGTATACTGGAGCTGGAATTGGTTCTGACGGTAATTGGATCGCTGTTGTTCTGACTACTAGCACTCCTGAAGGAAGTTTTGCAACTTACAGTGCAGCCAGCCTCACACCCAAGATTGGTCTTAAGTCTCACTTACTATTTTTGCTGATGGGTATTTTTCTTCTTGTTGTAATCTAGGCGGGTGATTACCCTTGGTTCAACTGACTATGATTCAGTTTTGTTCCATTCACGTTCTATAGTTCAGTGGGGGAAGATAAATTTACCAATTATATCTGCTTCCTTCTGGCAATGTATTGTTCTTCTTTATAATTTCAGTAAGTGTTCCCAATGATAATAACCTTTAAAAATGAATACATCATGTATGCATTTGTTCATCATAGCTACTGACATTGTAATGCTTGTATTTTCTTTTCCTATTGAGACAAGATCCAAAGCAAAGAATATAAAAGGCTGTTTCATCCAGTGCTGAGCTCCTCACTATGTCTAACGTAATTTGATTTGTGAAAATACATGGAAACTCACTTGAGTTTGTTTCCTCATATCTACAACGTCAATGGCTGAATAAAGCGAATATAATCTTGAATGCCTGACATGCCTCTGAGAGATCAACAATACCAACAGCTGCACCACAAAATATGACCATGGATGACTTTGTGACGCAAATATCAATACCAAATACAATGGGAAGAAATCAGTTGCCTTCCTGTTTTCCATTTCAACTCAACAATGTCAGCTAGTTGCCGTATCTGCAAACGAGCTGTTCACCTTATTGAGCCCAAGTGTAATATTTCCTTTCATATCCATTTGGTTCTCTTTGTACTGTACCTCATAATTTCCAATTCCTCTCCAACACTTTCTAGTTTCTTGTATTCAACCAAGGATTCATCTTTTTCCTAGTCAATAGCAAGAGATCATTTCATGTTCATCCTCACTGTGTATTTCTGTTTTTGATTAAAGAGATCCAGACAGAATATCATCACGATTGATTTAATTATCAGCAGCAGCTTGACTAGTACAATACTGTGGCGTATATTGACTAGTTTGCTATCACACAATCGCAAGTTATATCATAATGAAGACAAATTTTGGCCAGTTGGAGAATCAATTTGACATTTTTACTTCAAGGTCAGTACACGAGTTACTTGTCGTACATTATTGATTTCAGAAGAATAAGAACTTTAAAGAATCCACTTCTCCTACAAATTGAAACCGAACTCCCTGTGAAATAAAACCTGGCTTCCAGGAATTGAATATCTGGTGCATTCTACTGCATCTGAAAAGGACATTTCCTCCAAAGATGGACTAACTCGGTGGAGCCTCTTTACTTACAAGAGTTCCATCTATTTGATTCTCACTGCAATCATGCACTCTTTATTCTGGTGCGCATGATGAACAGATACCTTTTAAGCGCAAGCATTAGAACCCATGTAGTCTTTGCAATTTTCTCTTTTATCATCAGAAGCAAAGCTGAGCTTAGTATAGTCTTCAAGTTCTGGGCAGGTAATCCTTTGAAGAAACCCGACAGGCCTTCCCTCTTCCAAATGGCATACACCGTACCCGTAATTGATTTCTTGGTTTTTGGTTGACCTTCTTCAATCATATTTTCATCTGCAGCCTGAAGCATCACTTTACATCTGTCCAGGGTTCGTTAAATAAAATTAACAGTTTTGAACCATCTCTGTACCAGAAGGATTTCACATAAATGATTTTGTGAAAATTAAAAGATGAATTTGCTAAAAAAGATGTGCTAAATCATAGTGCAAGACATTTAAAAGAATATTGAGAGATGGTAAGACATTCAATTGATCGCACACCTGATAGCTGGGTATGTGCTGCATGTTGCAACACACTTTGAAACTGCACCCAAGACAAAAGCAGAAAAGGCAGAAAGAGATTCTGGAGACGAATCAGTAACCGGTCTTTGACTGAGCTGTTGCTTCAATAATAGTCTTTGTTTTAACTGATCAAATACCGTGTACTGAAAAACACAGAATTCTCCAATCAACTTAACTGATAAATTCGTGAAACTTCAGTCACTCCTGTCTAGGTTCTCACAAGAATACAAGGGACAAATAAAATCATGGGTAACAGATCCAGAATTTTGTCAAAGTGAAGAACATTTCATCTGCACCATAAATCTTAAGGCGCTCAATAAAAACTCACATGAAAAAATCTCAGGTTTTCATTCCCCACATCCAAAAAACCAAAAGGAGCCTTTAAAACCAGGATCATATCCCTAAGCCTATTTCACAGATACAGAATCTTCCCGCTTCAAAGTGGATTCAAAACCAGCATGTTTTCCCTTGTATAATATGCATATACCATTTTGCAAAAAAAGCATTTCTACAAAATCAGAGTTGCATTTATCTGAATTGACCTCTATGGTATACGGTGAGATAATAACATAGAGTTCATAGTCTTGATACCTGTATGGAAGGGTTTGATGTCAGAAGAAGAGATATGCCAAGGCCATCAAATGCCTCACTCCATGTGCCCTCAAAAAGGGTTTTCCAAAGTCCTTTGGACTTCCCAAACGCACTTGTTTGCATCCTTGAGGATGCTGCATCCAAGGGCTGTACAACAAAATTAGAGATTAAGATGCCTCATATTGCAATTTGAACAATTACCGAAAGCTACAACAGAAAATAAGAAACTCTTGATAACCCATTGAAGCAGAATATAATGCTATTTTAGAAAAATCAAAAGAACGGCATTACACGGCCCCTAACCACACTTATCGCATGTACGGTTTAACTTTATCCCCAACGGATCAATGATTCTTTCTTTTTCTAACAATGACTATCTTCTAGATGCAAATCGAAATTGTTCTTCCTCTCTTTATTTCTCAACCAACAAAACCAAAACATCAAGTTATACAGAAGTATTCCCAAAATCAAAGTCTAATAATAAATCTTTCCTTACAAAGCACCAAAAAGAGGAGATCAACATTAGACTCACTTGTGTCACTAAGATAGTGCAAGAGGCAGCAGCTGCAGCAACTATCAAGTTTGCCTTTGTTTCAATCGTTTTATTCCCACTTTTCTCCAGGTACAGCCGCTTAAAGAAGCTATACCCATAGAAATACACAAACTGTGAAATAAAAGACTGCAAGTTCTTTGTTCCAAGTCCCTGGTACAGTGAAAGAACCTGACCAGAAGAAATTGCCTCCCAAAATACATCAGACGTGTTCCTGCACAAGGCACAACCATTTGTCATTTGGGACATTCCCTAAATGAAGCCTTACTGAAGCTCATAAGTTCAAGGTTCGGAATCAAAGAAGCCATCCATAAAAGTCAAATATTACAAGTGTTATGCATTGTGTGAACGAATTCCATTTAACAAATTACAACTGCCCTTATAATCTACACTTTGTTGGAAAAACAAATCCAAGAATCCACATATCTAACACTTCCACATCGTGCAAGTATAACATCTCAATTCTTCTTTCACAACACCACAGAAAAGGTACGCCCCCTTTCAAATTGTTTCATACCATAAAAGGGTAGTAGCGAAAGGGTGGATATACTTTGACTCTCCATTAAAATATAATCCAATATAAGTCAGTTTAGCACAACACCTGAATTACGCATAATCCAAGACAAATAATACTGTGCTATTCTGACTTGCCAATTGCCATAAATGATTTGTAGAAAATTTCTACTACAGCTGAACAAGAAATTCAGAAGCTAAAATCCATCTAGAAAACAATTAGAAATTCATGTAAGACCCCAACCAAGAAAAAAAATATCGTACCTGTACTTTCGTTGATGGTGAGCTCTAAGTTCCGCCTGGTATTTAGTCTTGCAGGTGTCAAGAGGGTACAAGATAGTGGTACTAACCAGAGCACCAATGGCTCCTGATGTTGCTTCTGAGAAAGATTCCGTATCAAAGGCCATGTGTTTGTAGTATGGGAAGAAACAAATTCTACATGAACTAAAAATGTAGCAATTTATACAAGATGGGTATTGCAATGGTAGCAATAATCAGGAGATGAACAGCAGTGGTAACAACTGCTCTACAAGCGATGAAACAGATATGTAAGTATTATCTTTTTCGGGAACTGGAAACGTGAATGACCTTCTCTCTCCTCCTGATTATCTTAAACGGTGCGGTACTTAACGGCGGTTACTCAATTGGTACTTTTAAACAAGCAACATGCATACTACAAAATATTTGTAAAAATTGACAATTTTTAAGCAACATGCATTGTTTTAAGAAATAGAGATTAGCAAGATAATTGACAATTTTGTAAAAAATTAATTACATAAATAAATTTGATAATTTGTTTGTTAGGGCTATTATTTCAATTTAATTGAACAAAAAATTAATTTTGATTGTTAATTAGGAATCACAATGAGTAAAAAATTTTCATTTTTATTCGAACTTACCCATGTTAACGCAGAGATTTTTAATCTCACTACCCCATAGAACGAGAGTGAAAAATGTACTCCTCACTTTGCCGGTCATCATGGAGATGAAATCTTGTGAAGATTCGAAAAAATTATATAATTTTTATATATTTTGTAATTATTATGAAAAATATCTATAGTATTATATATTTTGCGTATAATTATATTTTTAATATATATATATTAATGTATAATATAAATATTTTTATTTTATAACTTAATATAATTAATTCCTCGGAAAAATCTTTAAAAAAAAATGACCCGATAATGACAGAATGCAGTAAAATTTCTCCTATTAAAAAGCCCCACCACATTGCCATTCTTATTGTTAATTTATTACATAATAAAAATGATTGTATTATGTTGAGATAGGTCATATTTTCATGTAAAAGGAAAATGAAATACCTCAAAAGAGAGAAACTTATGCAAAATACAAAAAAAACAAAGAGTCGTACGCATAAAAATACCAAAAATAAAAAAAATAAAAATAAAAGTAAAAATGAAAGGAGACAAGGAGGCACCAATCATTTTTATGGCAATTCTTTAATTCCTTAATTTTGAAAATATAGATTGCCCTTTTCCCTCCCTTCAATATTTCATTCTCATTCTCTCCAATTCCAACGGTCTTCTTTTTCAAACCATTCTCACACTTCCATTTCCTGAACCAAAATAACCAAAACCCTAGCACCTCTCCACCACATGCAGGACCTCTTTGGATCTGTCCGCCGATCCCTAGCGTTCAAATCCACTTCTGCTGACGATGGAGGATTCAGTGGCTTCGTGGAGAAGATCGGCTCCAGCCTCCGCAAATCGCGAATCGGTCTCTTCTCGAAGCCGCCTCTGCCGGCGCTCCCGCCTTGTAAGAAGGACGACGCGCCTCCGATCCGTTGGCGGAAAGGGGAGTTGATTGGATGCGGCGCGTTTGGCAGGGTTTATATGGGGATGAATCTCGATTCTGGAGAGCTTCTCGCTGTTAAACAGGTCAGTTTCTGTTTTTTTAAAAAGTAATATTTATGTGTTGTTTTTTTTCTTTAAATTTTGCAGATTTTATGTCAATTAGGGTCTTAATTGTGGTTTTGTAGGTTTCGATTGCTGCAAATAGTGCTTCAAAGGAGAAAACGCAGGTAAAGATCGAATTTTTAGTGTTAGTTATATGTGGATTTTAGTTTTTGGTATTTTTAGTGTTTGGTTTAGTTCATTAAGTGCTTTATTTTGCTCTCATTAATTGGAAATTGAGATGTTCCGGATTAAAAGCTTAGTTTTCGAGGATCTGTGAAATGTGTCCCGTTTTGATTTTGCAATAGGCTCACATAAGGGAGCTCGAGGAAGAAGTGAAGCTTCTCAAGAATCTTTCTCATCCGAATATTGTTGTGAGTTTGATGTTTAAGCCTATTTTACTACTGATTTTGATTGGTAATTGCTTAATTAACTGTGGTTCTCTCCTTGGTTGTATAGAGATACTTGGGAACAGCTAGAGAGGATGAATCGTTGAACATTCTGTTGGAATTTGTTCCAGGTGGATCCATATCATCACTTCTAGGGAAATTTGGCTCCTTCCCTGAGTCCGTAAGTGATAGCTTTTAAATTTTAGAATGCAGGTATTTCAAATGCTGAGTCACTTCTTGAATTGTTTACCAAGCAGGTTATACGAATGTACACAAAACAGCTATTATTGGGACTAGAATATCTTCACAAGAATGGAATCATGCACAGGGACATCAAGGTATTGCTTTTTACTAACTAATCAAGCCGCATTTAGGAGATTCCCCTCCTCTTTCTCTCATTTAATGGTTCACATGTTTTCCTTCAGGGGGCAAACATTCTGGTTGATAACAAGGGATGCATTAAACTTGCTGACTTTGGAGCGTCCAAGAAAGTAGTCGAACTGGTACCCACATCACTCTTCTTTCTTTTAAGATTTTGGTATTCTCTATTGAGCTTTGATGGCATCATCACTGAGATTCCTATGTCAGTACAGGCTACTATAAATGGTGCCAAGTCAATGAAGGGTACTCCATACTGGATGGCTCCTGAAGTTATTCTCCAGACTGGGCATAGCTTGTAAGAGAATTAATTCTTCTTATGGATGATCATAGTTATCCATAATTTTCTTGAGTATAGAACTTTGTAGAATATATCTAAAATGAAGGCTTCTTAGAAGTAAATTTTGCTATTGATAGCAATCAACACATAATCTGATGGTATTGAGGTCTGTATGTGTAGTTCAACAGTTAGAAGTTGCAGCGAAGTGCAAATTTATTTATTATTCCACGCACAGCTTTCTCCAGTAGGTTAAAGCAGATTTCTATGGTTATGTCAACTTTTCAATTTTCGAGATTATTAACTTGATATTTGATTTCTTAGCTCTGCTGATATATGGAGTGTTGCATGTACTGTGATTGAGATGGCTACTGGGAAACCACCATGGAGCCAGCAATATCAAGAGGTATTCATTCAACAACATTTACTAGATATTTTTATCAATTTGTTTCATATGCAAAAACTGACTATCATACTGAACTTCATATGGTGTTCCGCTGTTTCTTTGCAATTTAACTAGGCTTATCTTTTCAGGTTGCTGCTCTCTTCCATATTGGGACAACTAAATCTCATCCTCCCATTCCTGAGCACCTTTCCATCGAGGCAATAGACTTTCTGTTAAAATGTTTGCAGAAGTACAGCACTTGTCTTCTTTTAACTCCTATGTTTCATTCATTTCTTTCTGAAAAGACCATTAATTTATTGGTTTTCAGTTTGAAGTTACTATAAATTTTGGTTTTCAGTTTGAAGTGGTTATAAATTTTTAGGTAGAAACCATGTCATGCATTAACCTTAGATGAATTTTGAGATGAAACCTTTACATTTTCTTTTTATTAATTTTTTTTTATCATCATCTCATATGAATTATGGATGGTGACAGGGAGCCAGACTTAAGGCCTACTGCATCTGATTTGTTGCAGGTAATTCTATTATGACTACTAATTTGCTTATCAAACCTTTTATTGTCTAAGCTATAATAATGCATGAATATCCCAGCCTGGAATATGTACTAGCAGTCTCTCATGCATAATAAGATTAAAGTAAAAAGAGGAGGGAGTGGCTGAGAATTATTCACTGGAGAGTAAAGAAAAGTGGGTCAGAAGAGTGAAAAGTTATGTGCAGAGAGGTGGAGACAATGGTAGCTTATACAACATGCAAAATTTTAATTATTCATCATCAAAATATAGAGTCATCCATAAGTTTGAAATGAAACTATTGTTAGATTCATGGGTCTTTATACAGTTTTTCGGACAATGATTTATCATTTCATTGAAGATTTTCACATGTTAGAATGTTTCTCTAAATACGTGCAGCATCCATTTGTGACCGGGGAGTATCAGGAGCCTCATTTAGCATTCCGCAGTTCAGTTAGGGTAAATATACTAGGAATTATTGAATTGACTTTTTTTTTCTTTTACCTTGCATCTCTCGGTCATTGTATCTTCGCTGTGTTCAGGAATCTGGGAATCCAATGGCAACTTCTGGGATGAATCTTAAGAATTCGTAAGATGCTAAAATTTGTATTTTGGTTTTCAGTTGATTTTTGTCTGCGTTCTTGACTTTGGAAAATGCATTGATGATGCAGCATGAACCCTGTGTTTAGAAGGTCAACCTGTGCAGGCTTGAAGGATGTTTGTGAAATGGGCACCATGAGGTCTTCATCTTTCTATCCTGAGAATGCAACAGGATCAGGATCCTGTTGGGGTGATGCCAATTTTGATGATGATATGTGTCAGATAGATGATAAAGATGATATTGTGGTTAGTGCTTCAGCTAGGTTCAAGTCCTCCTTTGCATCTGCTGATTTAAACAAGGTGATAGACACTTTTTATTTCAATCACACACTTCACATATTTGTATTTCCTTTCAATAACAATGGGCAGAATTTTTTACTTGAACCAGAGCTTCAATCCTATGTGTGAACCTATTGATGACTGGCAATGCAAGTTTGATGAAAGTCCAGAGTCTAAGAGAGGTGGAATTAACTTCTCTTCTAGTCGATCAATCCAATTGATTGCTAGCGGCCCTGAAGAATCTGGTAAAGCAGAGAATGACTTCACATTTCCATGCGGACCAGTAGCAGCAGAGGATGATGATGAAGTTACAGAGTCTAAAATTCGAGCCTTTTTGGACGAGAAGGTACAATTTTGTTCAATAAGACCTCCCATTGTATGAACAATGACAGATTGGCCATGTGTTATTATTTTGGACGATGTTATAGATCATGGAGACTTGTATTGTTGCCAAAGGTGAGCCAGGCATTCACCTGGCTGAATGGTAGGGTGTGTTGAGGTTCTTTAGGCAACTTGCCAACTTCATTAAGGCACTCACTTGTAGCTCCTAGATTTACTAGGGCTAAGGTGAGAGGTGCGTGGGACTAGTGGGGTTAGCACCCAGCTGAATTCAACAGTTCCTGCCTATGAAATGGCCTTCAATTTGAGAAGAACTCAGTGGCCTGGGCAATATCTTTTAACCTTAAATACCCCAGAAAAGATTATCCAGTATTTTCTTACCTTATCTAAACACCTCTCTCTCCTACTTGCACCTTGAGGGAGCATAAAAATATCGGGTACTCCGTATTCTGCTCTAGCTTCCTTCTCTCCTTATTATGCAATTCAGATTCCTATTTCTTCCTGCATGGTAAAAATCATTGAATGCTTCTTATTTACACAAATTATTAGTCTGGCAAAAAGTTTCGTTCAATTCATTTATTATGTCTTTTTGCCTTTGACCATGGTAGTGGCATACAGGTGTTAACAATTGTTCTGTAAACTTCAATAGGCTTTAGATTTGAAGAAGCTGCAAACGCCTCTATATGAAGAGTTCTACAATACATTGAATGCGGCAGGTCCTCCAAATGCTGGTGGAACTACAAATAATGAAAATATTACAAATTTACCTGGCTTACCTCCTAAAAGCAGGTCGCCTAAACCGTTACCAAGCAGAAGACTCTCTGCAGTTGAAGCCATAAACTCTGCTGGTCCAAGAGGTGTCAATAATCGAGTATCAAATGATAGTAGTATCCATAGTCGAGCTTTGCAGGAAATTCAACCACCTCAACTTAATGAGTGGAAAGATCTGCTTCTTGATGGCCAGCAGGAAACTATTACTCCTAGGTTTGCTTGCTGATATTTAATTTATTTTTTTTAGTTATTGCATACTGAAGACTTATGTCTTTCCTCACTCTGTACCTTAAAATGACATTGGTTAAATTTGTAGTGATAGTTTCTCTGAGAGGCAAAGAAAATGGAAAGAAGAGCTTGATCAAGAACTTGAAAGAACACGAGGCAAGCTATTTTCATCTCTCAATTAGGAAAATACTATCTATTATGTCCCAGGAAAAGTGGTTTTACTATTTGCTATTGTGTCAAACTTTAATGTTTTTCTTTTTGGCTGAACTGTGAATTTTGTGATTAGCACTTCATCATCATTCTTAAAGTTTCAATTTCTGTTCAAACAAGAAATTATGTGCTTGAAAAGGCTTTAACTTTTTCTCAACTCTTTGGACTACAATTTGGTGTGAAAGTGTGTTTCTGATGTTTAGGTTGTTGAATACGCAAAATGTATGTTTGTCTTGTTAAGCTTAAAAGGATTTTAAAATGTGTTTTTTAATACTCCGCGTGACTGAAATTTGATATTTGATGGTGGAGAGCTCCTCAATCACGCAACTTATTATTGTTCTTATCCCTTCTGTTGGACAAGAATTATGGGGTTGAATTATGTTTAAAATTACATTGATGCACTTGCAAGGAGGGATATGTTCACAAAAGTGATTAGTTGGAAAGAAAATAGCAGGTGAAAACCGAAATTTTAAGCATATAAGTAAAAAATTTTTAAATTACATTATTTGTAAGTGAAAAATCATGTAAGGTCCATGCACACTTAGGGATATGTTCACAAAAGTGATTAGTTGGAAAGAAAAAAGCAGATGAAAACTGAAATTTTAAGCATATAAGTACAAAATTTTTAAATTACATTATTTGTAGGTGAAAATCATGTAAAGTCCATGCACACTTGTCACCAAAGTTGGAGAATCGAGCCTGTTTAGGTTTCAATTACCATTTAAGATTTGATTCCATTAAAGTTGCATGGGTTTGATTATATTCTGTCTGTCTTATGGTAACATTTATCTGCCTATCGCAGAGATGATGCGGCAGGCAGCAATAGGGGGCAAGACATCATCTCCAAAGGATAGGATTCTGACTCGACAGAGAGATCGTTTACGGTTTGTGTTCCCTTGAAAATAAACATTTGTGTCTCCCTTATATTTTATCGCATTGCCTGATGGAAAAATTAATGATTTTCCATGAAGAGTTTGTTTACATATGTTTCTGGTGAAAATGGTGTCTAATAAGATAAAGTAGCCACCTTGCCACGAGCAACCTTCCACCCCATTGTACCATGCCCATGTTCAGCCGAAAGAAAAATACCATATGAGCAGTATCCCTTGTATGCTTATTAGCTTTCCGCTGCTCCTTTTGATAGTTAAGTTGTAAGTTATTGCGAGATTCAATATAGAGAAGTATTTTTGAGCTGTGTTCAAGTGTAAATTTTTTTCCAATCATAATATGAACTTCGGATCATAAATACTTTCAGCAAATCATTTGGTCAGTGGTATATGAAAAACCCTCTTTATCCTTTTTTCTTTTTTTCTTTCCTTTCCTTAATACTTTTATTGCCTCCAGTGAAGGGAGGCTCTGAATGACAACTATAAGATTAGTCCCTCTGCAGTAAAAGAAGCAGGAGCAGCTGGTTATCAAGAAGCAAGTAGGTTGTGTGTATACATTATGTTCATCTCTCAAAGTGCATGCTGGTATAGAAACCACAGAAATAGATGACATTCATTCTATCTGATGAAGTATGTCAATTTTTTTTTTTTCCTTGTCAAGGTTTATTCAAGCAAGGTAGAATGAGTTAAGCATTACTTATTCCTCGTAATATGCTGCGGGATTTACTCTATCGCCCAATTCGTTGATTGGCCCTTGAACCTTGCCCAACTATAGCTAGAATTGGAGAATTCAAAATGAGTTGAATCTTGCTGGTATGACACCTCGAAACATATTAGCACCGTGAATTACTTGAGCTTTTAATTCTTTTGACTAAAAATTGACATGTAAATATTATGAAATTGTTTTAATGTATTGAGCAAAAGTTGAATTTTTTTGTCATTCATTTATATAGTTTTTCATATTATACATAGTACTTAGAGATTGTTTGATAAATAATTTAAACTGAGTTAAAACTTGTTCATATAGACACCTCAGAAAACATATTGGGATCATGAATTATTTATTCTGACTAAAAAGATTGACATGAGGATTATGAAATTGTTTTGATATGTTGAGCTAAATTTGAATTTTTTAAGATAATGTATATAACATTTGCACAAATTTTAATATTATAAGGAATATTTAAAAGAGTGTTTGCTTTAGCTATTGAAAGTTAGTTGTTTTTTTTTTTATTTTTTATTTTCAGCTCTCAACAACTAGATAAAGTTGTTTGATAAATAAAATATATTAGTAGAGATGAAAGAGAATAATTCTCATATAAAAATTTTTGATGAACAAAACATATTAATAGAGATGAAAGAGAATAATTATCTTTCATAAATATCTAATGCAAAGATATCTAGTTGTTGTTGATTCAATTGACTAATCTTTATTTATTCAAATAGAGTTGTTTCTTATCAATTGATAGCTGATTTGATTTTTTTTATGTATATATATTTGAACTTGATTTTTTTTTAAAACAATCTAATGATTTATTATAATAATAAAATAATAATTATTATTAAAATAATTTAATATAGTGTTTGGTTCAATTTTAATTTAAAATTTATTTCATTTGTAAAGAATTTCTTATAGGGTTCGTTTGCAAATAAATTATTATGTTTGATATATTGTAAAATACAAAAAAAATTCATTTCAAATGAAATGAATTTTATGTTTAGTTTGAATTGTAAAATTCAATAAAATATTTTACTTTATAAAAATCTGTTATTTTTTTTCAACTTTTATAAGTGCAAAAAATACAAAAAGAGAAGAGAGAGTATAGGAGAGTGAGAGAAATAAAAGAGAAGAAAAATAAGGTAAAAAAAATTTGATTAAGGGTATTTTTGTCACAATGAAAAAACTTTCCAATTTTGAAATTTATTTAGAAATTCTATAAAATTTGATAGAATTGAGTTTAATTAATTAATTTTAAGAATTTAATAAAATAAAATTTGAAATAAATTTTCATTTATGCCACACATACAAAAGCATGCGTTTACAAATAAGTTCCATAAAAATTACAGAATTCATTTGACATATCAATCATATTAACCATTAATATTATTTGATTATGAAATTTTTATGCTAGTAAATAAAATACCAACAATATAATTATTAATATTATTTGATTATAATAACAAAATAAATTAAGAAAAATAATATAATTGATATAAGATATATATACCATTGATGGTCCTTTGACGTTTCAATCATATTCATTAGTACTTATTTCGTTTCACAATATATGTCTTTTTTAGAGTTATACACTTAAATTAAGGAAATAAATAATTAAAAATAATTTTAATTAATATTAACTAATATATCATTAATTGTCTCTAATTAAAACTCTACACTAATAATAAGAAAACATTTAATTAGAAAAAAAAGAAAATGATGATGAAAGTAAATTTGAAAAGTAAGTAATTTGTTATATTGATAACGTATAATGATAATCATATTGAAATAAATTTTTTTTAAAAAAAACAAAGGAAGTATAATTTTATCAAACAATTTATATTTATTAATTTTTAACAAGAATTACTAATCATCAATTATTACCTAGAGCTAAACCAAAGGGTTGTGTATGGAAAATTAGCCATGCTTAATCTCATTTTTATCATTTACATAAAATATTTTCCTTGGATTCATAGTAACGCAAGGCAACGGTATCTTTTTCCACTCTTGGACTAGTGGAATGATACCTCAAGGTTCATTTACTGGCAGGGTAAGTCACTTC
The DNA here is from genome assembly GCA_949677035.1 of Omphalea diandra. Classification (NCBI taxonomy): domain Eukaryota; kingdom Viridiplantae; phylum Streptophyta; class Magnoliopsida; order Malpighiales; family Euphorbiaceae; genus Omphalea; species Omphalea diandra. The sequence continues at coordinate 9,873 of CATIWR010088640.1, read as the reverse complement.
CAAGCCTGCAGGCCCGTGAAACGCATTATATAGAGCTGCTGTTGAGTCTATAAGCGTGAGTCCTAGACAGTCAACCAGCACAACTGGGCCAATGTGTTAGCCGTTGGCAGACATCATTAGAAGGGTAACACAGTATACATGAGGGAAACAATGCCACACCTTTATTATACGTATTTTTGTAAAAAAGGGTCAATCTTCTTACGCTGAAAGAATTTATGTTCAGACCAACCCAATTGAAAGCCAACCGACACACAAATTTCTCATGGAGTTGAACAAACCAGGGGTGAGAAAAAAAATCAGAGCGGATAAAAAAAACTAATCAAACTGATTTAGCTCAGTTTGGTTTAGTTTGATTCTTTGATAAAATTAAAAAATTTCAGTTTTTGGGGTTTTTAGATAAAAAAACCAAAAAAAGAATTAACCAAATTTATTAATAAATTAAATCAATTTAAATCAAATCTGATTTAAAATATATGTAATTTAATCAAATCGAATTAAACTGAACTTTTATAACTTTTGTTCAGCACGATTTGTAGTCATATAAATTTTGATTTAATCGATTTGATGAATTTGATTTGTTCAAAATTTCAGTTTGGTTTGTTTTTAAATATATAAAATTTGATTTATTTAATTTTGATAAAAAATCGAACAAAATCAATCTAACCGACTATTTGCTCATCTCTAGAACAAACTAAATTGAGATAAGTGGAAGCCTTATCATTTTTATCTCAAGACTTTGGGACTGTGAGATTCTATTTAGTGGTCACATGCTCCAATTATTTACATTTTTTTAAAAAAAATTTTGTACTTTTTTAAAAGAGTATAATAAATTTTTTTAACAAATATAAATAAATCTTATTAAAAGTTACAACTTATTTACATTCTGCTGGAAAAAAATTTCAAAATAAGTGCAAATAATTAAAACTGTGGTTACGAGTGTCAAGTTTCCACCGCCAAGATTTTTGACCTATTATTGTACCTTGCAATGCATACTTCCCCAAAATTCTCCTCCCTTAACTGTTTCATCACAAATTTTGGCTGCAAATATTATGAAGCAATAGAAGATTTAAGAGAGCTTTTAGCAGTTTTAGGAAGAGCGGTACAAATATCTGCTATTCAAGGACTTTAATTTAATTGGAATGAATTCTATTATATAGTGTTTGGTATAAGTTCATATGAAATCTATTTGATTTGCAAATAATTTTTTTGTATATTATAAATATATTCTCGTATTTGGTATAAATGTAAAATTCATTTTGAACAAAAATGTGTAAAATGGTTCTATAAAACTTTTCATGATATCCTTTAAGTTAAACATAGTTCTAAACTATTCTTAGGTTTTATTTGTTTTACGAAAATTAATTTATTTATAAAAAATATTTTTTGAGCAATTTTTTTTAAAAATATATTTTTAATGGTTGGAATACATATTAATTTTTTTAATTTATAAAATTATGGTAAAATTTATATTACAAATGCTTTCTATTTTTATTTTTTGTTATCTAATATAAAATACATTAAAAATAAAAAATTTTATAAGTCTCATTATTATCGGTGACCACCATTGAATGATGACAACTAGTGACAATTGTCAATAGTTAAAGATCATAAATAATAACAAATATATTTTTTTATATCATTTATATTATTTAAGGTATACATTACAAAAATATTAATTTTTTAATTTATAAAATTATAATAAAATTTAGATAAAAAATACTTTATATTTATATTATTTATTATCTAATATAAAATACATTAAAAATAAAAAAATTTATAAATCTCATTGTCATCGATGACCATCATTGAACAACTATAACTGGTGATTGTTGTCAATAGTTGAGAATGATTACTGATAATAAATATATATCTTATATTTTTTATTTTTATTTAGATGGATTTGTCAAAATTCAAAGTTTAAAAAGCAAGTCATTTTTCTTAAAAATGATTTAGTTTTTTATTGACGGAAAAAATATTTTCTATCAACAATTTTTTTAAACACGTCAAATATCTAAAACTGTAGAAAATAGTTTTCAATAAAATACTTTTCATAAAACAAATAGAGTCTTACATAAAGAGATTTGAATCATACAATATATCTAAAAATTTACGTGCAATGAATTGTGTAATTTAGAAGTAAATGAATAGTGCAATATTGAAGAAAAAATTAGAGAAAAGATATTAACAAAAAACAAAGAACATTAAAAATTTTAATGAAAATAATAAATTTTTGTTTCAAACAAATTTTGAGATATATATATAACAAAAATTTATCTCTTTTATTCAGCAAAGAATATGATTGCCAATAAAATGTGCAATTATGGTCTATTTTTTAAATAAGGCGATCCATCCATTATAGAACTTTTTTTCTTTTTTAAAAATTTTTAAAAAAAAAGTGAAAGGAAAGAAAAGGCATGCACGCAATGTTTGTAGTATGCAGATTTTTTTATTGTTTGAATGTTGATGATCTGTCCAAATATATAATTTGATCGTCTTGTGCACCGAATCCAATTTCTTTGATGTTTCCTTTTATAGTTTCATAATTATTTTGCGGCAGAGTAATTATATAGTAGTAAGTAAGAAGTCAAAAAAGAGTGAGTTTGGTGAGAATGATTATGATTTATAATTAATGTAATAAAAACGAGAAGAAGAAGTTAGGCATCATCAAATCAAACAGATATATGGCCTCCCACCCTTAAATTCTGTTCATTTTCCTGTTGCATGTACAGGATTGGGGCCTGTGTTCATCAAAAGAATCTACAAGAAATTCTTCTTGTTCCCTCACATACAAATTCAATGTAATCCCTCCCATGCATGCTACAGGAATTTAACTATTTGGGTGGGTTAAGTGAGGTAAAAAAAAAACAACTAAAAGGTAGGCCATTCCAAGCTATTTTCTTGAATATTGCATTAATCAAGAAAGTTTTTGAGAAACATATAGCATTAAGTAAAGTGGATGAAAAGATGTTTTTGTGGGTACGTCTTTTTGTCTTTTAATTTCTCTGTTACATTTAAAGAGAATCCCTAAACGTGAAAGACCAGGATTCTTGGGTGGGGGGATCAACATTATTATCATTATGAAAAAGATAAAGAAAATATCAGACAATAAAATCATCTTCGCAAAAAAGATGATCCAAAATTAAAGGGTAAAAAACACCTGATTCTTTTCGTTGTTTGTATGCTACCTATTAGAGGGGACATATATCCAATTTTGGGGATTATCTTTTTCTGGGTTGGTTTTTCATACAAGTAGAAGATCTATCTTTTGGATGATTTAATTAGCCAAAAGATGACACAAGGCTTTACTTAAGAATAGATGAGAAAATAATGTTATCAAAAGCAGTTTCTCATGCATACAGAAGCAAAATTCACCGTAAAATCAATAAAACTTACATACGATAAATAAGATGAATTAATAAATTCTATAGTTCCGAACATTACTGGCTAGGGTGTCTACTATCCGAACATAGCATTGGAGTAATATGAATCACAACACAGTACACATTCAGACTATTCAAACCATCCTATGGAATAATTTAGTTAACTCTCATACTTAATATGAATACTTCACTAAACATGTATCTAAGGTTTCACCCTAATATTTTAATAAAATTTCGATCGTCTTATTATAACTAGATTATTATATCATGAACCTCTATCCATATAGATATGTTAACCCCAAATCCATCACACGTGAAGAGAAAAAGTTGCACATCAAAAAAACATTAGTAAAAGAATGTGATACTAAAAATGCTTCAAAGGCCTATTAAATTTTCTATCATAATTATCAATACCCTTCTTTTATTTTTTTTTTATCTTGTTTAATCTTTTATTTTTCCTAATAAATGAGATTTTTATTTTACAAAAATCAATTTAGATATATATAATTTATTTTATGTTATTATATAATACCTGAATATAAAATAAAAATTGTAAAAAATAATATAATAATAAGAAAATTATAATTATATTAAAATCTTTAATTAAAAATAAAATAACACAATAATTTATGATTATTTATAATATATTTTATATTTAGTATATAAATGCTATAGTGTTTATCAATTTTAATATAATTGAAAATATCAAAATATTTAACTGTAAACAATGAACCTATAATTTACAAAAAAAAATAAATCTACAATTTAAAAAAAAAATGAACTTATAGTTTACAAAAAATGAACTTACGTTTTACTATACTAAATGAACCTACAAAAAATAAATCTATAAATTTATTGATAATGAATATACAGTTTATACCGAATGAACCTACAGTTTACTGATAATAAATTTACAGTTTATACCAAAATAAATAATTTATAGTTTACAACAAATGAATTTATATATTTAAACTAATTAATCTATACCATGTAACAAACGAACCACAATAAACATAAAATCCATTTAATAATATTAAAAATAAATTGATATAATTTAATATTTTAATATAAAATAATTAATATAATAATGTAAATTATATATAATATTTATATATAATTATTTATAATAACATAAATTATATAATTTTAATAATATAATATAATTAAATAATATAAAATAATTATATATTGTATTAACATAACTATATATAATTATAATATAAAAAACGTACAAAAATTTTATTTATAAAAAAATGAAAAAAAAGAAAGAAAAAAAGTTGGTTGTGTAGAAGAAAAAAAATAAAAAGAAAGAAAATAAATGAAAAAGAAAGAAAGAGAGGTGTTGTCCCTTTTTATTAATTTTGGCATGTGTCATGGACCCCTAATTATATGAACCAAGGGTCCATGATATACTACCAAATCTTCATATAATATCTACAAATGACTTTCCTACAATAAATAAATACTTCAATATCAAGAACTTTCAATGCTATGTAAATTTATATATATAGAAATGCACTTCTAATACAATTATTCATATCTGCGCAATCAAACAAATTAAGTTAAATTACATAAATTTAACATAGTCTACAAATTTGTATCATTTAATCTTATTTTTTTTTAAATTTATAAAAGTTTATAACCTGATAAACTTTACTATTCATATTTCATAGTTTTTAAAAATTATGAAAATTAGCATAATGACTAAAATGATATTAATTCTAATAAATTATGTGTAATTATCATAAATTACATAAATTCAACAAATTACATACATTAAAATAATTCAAATAGAATTTTATTAAAATTATATGAAATAGAATAAATTAGTTAAGTTTCCTAAAATTATATAAACTTAACATATTCTATAAATTTATATCATTTAATCTTAATTTTTCTAAATTTACAGAAATTAAAATAAATATATAACAATTTTATAACCTAATTGATATTACCACTCATATTTCATAATTTTTAAAAATTACAGAAATTAATATATTTCTAGTATAATTTGACTAAAATTACACTAATTTCATAATTTGACTAAAATTACTGAAATTTCATAATTTGTAAAATTGCAAAAATAAAATATATTATATAATAATTTTATCATAAATTAAATAATTAAAAATAACCTAGTATTCAATAATTAAAAAGTAGCATAATGTTCAATAATTAAAAAAACTTAATATTCAATAATTAAAATTATCAAAATTAACTAACATATTCAAATATTAAAAATAACCTAATATTCAATAATTAAAATTATCAAAGTTAATTACTAAATTAATTTTCCATACCTAAAGAGAGAGAGAGAGAGATCGGAGAAAGGGAAGAGAGGGGGAGAAAGAGGGTGGCGAGTGGTGGGGGAGTGAGGAAAGGCAATGACACTTGTTGTGGATCGGAGAAGAAAAAAAGAAAAAGAAAGGAAAGAAGAAGGGGAAAGAAAAGAGAAGAATGATCCGTGGATTAAACTTAATCCTTGCATGTGAATGAATATGTCAATAACTGATTCATTTCTATAGCTAAATAGCAGCAACGGATTGCATTTATCTTTAGATACATTGCAGTGTATCCCGCACCAAAATGGTGACAAATTTAGCGACAGAAACATAATTTATCATTAATTTGGCACTAATTTCATAGTAAATTTGAAATGAATTGCATTGGCACATTATTTAGCTATAAAATTAAAGTTCAACGCCAATATCTAAAATTCATTGCGAATCTGAAGTAAATTTGTGACTAATTTGGTCGCAAATCTGGTTATTTCTTGTACTGATATTTCATGCTCCTTTAATTAATTTTGATTCTGCTTCCGTGGTGATTTACTTTGAAAATTATTGGTTACTCGATAGTTACTATCATTTTCAATCTTCACTTGATGGCTTTGAGCCTGTTTGATATTTTTGTTTTCAATTTGCAGTGTGGTTTTATAACTTGTACCATTTATTAAAGTTATGATAGAGAAGTTACTTATGTGCTGAGCTTCTGTTTACAAAAAAATAGACAATATATCCATTAGTATATAATCACACATCCACATTTATAGAATCCTTTTCTTTTCTTTTTTTTTTTTTTTTTTGGTATTTTGTAGTCACAAAGAACTTCGGTTGCGTTGCACTATTTCACCCATGGTATGTGACATTACCACTCCATGTAGGATAACTCCATGATAATTAACACTCTTCTCATTATCAAAATTATAATGCATATATTCTGTTTTAATCCTATGCACTTTAAAGCTTTTTTACTCTAATTTTTTTTTCCATAATCTTAACTTTTGTTAATCCCATCTTGTGTTTCACTAATAAAAATTATATTATTTGCAAAAATTTTATATTTATATATATATTCTAAATAATGAGGTGCTAACATTATATAAGAACTTTTATTATATTATAATTATTCGATATATTTAATGCGGATATTAGTCTCAATACTTTTTAGTATTTGTTTGAAAAGTTCATGATTCCATTGAATATTCTTTTCCAAGGATGGTAGGTATTTCTCCCACTTTTGCTTTTCTGTCCCTCAAAATGATAAGGGTTTCTCCACCGATTCTTTGTAAAAAGCTAATCATGCTTTTCGTAATTAACATGAATTCATAATTACTACAATATAAGTTGTGGTGAGAAACAAAGAAGATGGAATGAATTTGAGTTAGAGTTATCTTGGATCATTTTTTTTAGTAAGTTTAGATTAAATTATTGGATCAAGATATAGAAAATTTTAAATTGAGTCAGATCACTTTTAAATTTAATTTTAAAAATAAAAAATATTATTTTAATTCTTTTTAATTATTTTAAAATATAAGTTGTGTCAATCAAATTTATCTATAGATCAAATTAGATTCGATCAAATCAGATTAGATTATCTTTTGGGTGGATTTAGATTGAATTTTTGAGTAGGATCGAGAATCATTACATTGAAATATAGACAACTTAAATTTTAGTTAAGATTTAAATTTATAGTTTTATAAATTTATAGAGGATTTTAATATTATTTAGCAGACTTAAAAATAGGCATATCATTTGGAAATACTATACTATTATAAATACTATATTATCATAATATATATGTTGATAATTAATGAAGTCTTAACGAGCTCAAGGCATATGAAAAAAACAAAACTAGGGTTTCATGTCATTCAATGCTGCCAGTAGCAATAGATCTCAAATTAAATGGATAAGCACATCGAAACTCTATGTGGTCGCAATTGAAAATCGACTTTATGGACCCTTTGAATGGCTCGTATTCCTTATTTTGTTGTATTATCGTTTAACATAAACTTGTTACCAATCGCTTCGTAATATTGAGAGTATCTCTTTGCAAGTTAAGTACATGCATGGCCATTGGCCATAGTCCACTGTAATCAAACATCACCTTTTTATTTTTCACTATGCCATCAAAGTAATTTATGGGAAGGATTTGTATTGAGACGAAAGAGACAATTGGGGTGAGGTGGATGATATGGATGGCCATTTAATGAGCTGGAGGAGAAGAGCTTGCTTTATATATACGTGGATTTTGTGGAGTGCAGCGTTTTCACTCACCCCTATATATCAAGAGAAAAGGGCCGTGACCATATTACCTTAATTTGCAACCACAAATGGTGCCTAAATTGAGGCTTTGATTTGCTGACTTCCATCCAAATATATGTGCATATGCTTATGTACACGTTCTTTCCATTATATAACATAAAAAATAATATTCCTAATTATTTTACTAGCAAATATATACAGAATAAAAAATATAATTGTAACATCAATCAACTTAAAATACCTAAAGTGATAAAGATGTTAGCTTGAAATGTTTAGAAATTTATTTGAAAATATACAGCAATAATTGATATAAAAGATTGATAGTATATATAGATTTCAGTGTAACTATTGTAATAATCTAAATTAAATATTTGAAATCACGTAATTTAACCATTATTCATATATTATATAAAATGATTCAATTCTAAACTCTATTATCCATATCCAAAGAATGAATAGGTCAATTTTCCTGTGTTGTACCTTAGGACTGGTATTATATATGTGTTTTTAAAAGGTTGGTTTGGGTGGATGTATCGTATATGGATGTGGGGTCTAATTAACGTGGATGATGGATAGCTTTCACGACTAAGCTTGGATGCTTTTGTTAGGTCCACATAAAAACACGTTGAATCCTCTCTTTTTCTTTTTCATATTTGTTTTCATTTTCTCCATTTTATTCCCTCCAAATATAATTTTTATTGTATTTGTACCTCTTTCTCCTTTTTTTTTTTTTGTATTGCATTGTCTTTATTTTATTCTCTTTATTATTATGGGTTTGGGATTTTATTATGTTCAATAAAACTACAAATTTAATAAATTAATTGCTGTGGTTCTCTTTCTATGTTGGACCTAAGGCTGTGTTATCGAATAGCATTCATAGGCCAAAGAGAGTTCAACAATATAGCACATAAAATTTGTGCTTTTTCTTTAATATATTGTGAGAATATTTATTGTTAATTTTCTCGTTATTTAGAAGTAAATATTTTTTTTCGAGTGACAATTTTTAATATTAATTTGAAATATTTAAAATTTAATTTTTAAAAAATATTAATTCCAAAAATTAAATATAAGTGAATAAAAAAAAAAACTCAGTTAATCATTTCGGCTAGTCTTTAAAGTTGTTACAAGTTGTTTTTTGTGTGTGTGTTTTTTTCTTTTTCATGTTATTCTAAAGGAAAAAATAATGGAATAATTGTAGGGGGAAAAAAAAAGAGACTTAATTTTCCTCAAATTGTCAATTTGTTCGCTGTCGATTATGGATAGCCAATCTATATCCATTTAATGGAGCCCCCGACTCTATAGAAAGGGAGGTCCAACAATTGGGGGGGTAGGTGTCCTTTTATATAATATATATTTTTTTATGATTATTGATTTCTCAAAAAGTTTTTGGAAACGCATCCAAAAAAAGAAGTGAAAAAAGGGAAGGGAGAAAGGAAAGCAAAACCTTTTGAGTCCTTAAGTACCAAGAAATCCATATAAAGTTCAAGAAAATGGCACTTTTATCAAATACTCCTTCCTGTACATATATATTGATTAGACTATACCTAATTTCTTACAACTGCCACTCGTTTTTTAAACATGGTTGTGGATCACATCAAAATTGATGTGCGCTCGTGGATTGCATATACTCACTGTGGATAAACTTGAAGAAAATAAGTTCATTTATGGAGATTTTTAAACAAAAGTAGACCCTTTTGTGTATATGTTTCTACTTTTCTGTTGGCATCAGCTGTCTTAACCTCATATATATATATATATATATATGGAGAGAGAGAGAGAGGTTAAGTAAAAGGAAGGTGGTTTCAATATATTGATGTTATGATCTTTTTCAGCCACTAAATTTTGTGGATAGAGAGAATTTTTCCTTTAATTTTATTTTCAAATATTTAGTCTTTTGTTATTCCGGTTGGCTTATACTTGTGTATCATGTGAAATGTATAGGAAGGGTG
>CATIWR010088602.1:0-42049 GCA_949677035.1 Omphalea diandra | reverse complement strand
GTACTATATGTGTGATGGGTTAAATGCTCTATACTTCAATGGAATGAAATGTTGTTTAATGCTATGAGATTTTGGTATACATAGATGAAAGATTGTTATATTCTTAATTTATTTATTTTCATGAGATGTTGATAAATTATGACTGGGGAAATGAGAGTGTGTAGTGATATGAGCTTCCAAAGTTACAGGTGTTATTATTAATTATTATATTGTTGAAATTTTGTTGGATTTATAGTTGATTGGTTGAAAAGCTAATACTTGATGTTGTTGGCAAGTAAAAGTATTCGATAGCCTGTGTGGCAATAAAATGTGATAGCATGTGTGGCGATAATATTTGACAGCCTGTGTGGCGATAACATGTAATAGCCTGTGTGACAATAATATTTGATAGCATGTGTGGCAATAACATTCGATAGCTTATGTGGCAACGAGATCTATAGCCTGTGTGACAATAATATTTCTAGCCTATGTGGCAACTAAAATTGAAAGCCTTTGTGGCAGTAATATCTATAGCTTATGTGGCAGAAATTTATGACAACATGTGTGGTAATAAGCTTTGACAGCCTATGTGGTATTTAAGAGTAAAGACTGTTTATTTCGTACATGAATATGATGATAAGTTATAAATAATAAAATGTTTGATATGTTAATTGAGATTGAAGTATCGTTATGCATTTACTTATTGAGTATGCAAACTCACTCTTTTGCATGAAATTTTATTTCAGGAAGAGTAGACTAAAGACTGTGTCCAGTTATATTTCAAGGTTACTGTCTAGCAGTCTAAAAGAAGTTGGGCCAGTATGCAGTCTATTAGTATTCCAGCTGGTTTAGTCATGTATACTTTATCATAAATAGTGACTATGTTGTGAACAAGAGACATTGTGTGAAAAATAAATATGATAAATAAATGATAATTGAATTAAGGTCTTTTAACAATAATGGATAGACTTAAGGCATTTAATGACGATTTAATGGGATGTGACAAATTTGACATTATTTCTTTAGGTTAATCTTGGCCTCTCCCTCCTTTTATAATGTTAAGGGTATTTATAGAGGGAAAAAAGTGTAACTTATTGTTTGTAAAACTATTGCAAGTGCACAAATCGTTTCAAGTAATATACTGAAGAGTAAAGATCGTTCCCATGAAGTCTGATTTTCACAAGTACCAAAGAATTAAGATTTCTTATTATCTAGCAATAGAATAATGATTAATAATAAATAAAAAAAAATCTAAAATTATAAAATAAATTAAAATATAATTTAAATGAAGAAAACTCTTAGATAAAATAATTTCCAGGGAATTTGGGTTGCACCAAAACACTTTCACAATTACACGAAGAATTGTATTTCTCAAGTGAATGAATTATCCTTAAAGATGGATTTCCTCAATTAGCCAATAATCTTTCTCAAGCAAAATTGTATCTATTACTATTGAGATTATGCCTACCTTCGTAGTCACAAAACTCAATAATAATGCGTTAAATTATGTGAATATCCCTTAAACACCTCTAAAGATTAATATTACTCTCATGGTATCAATTCTCTAATTCAATGCCTTATGACTAACCTAGACTTCCACTATTAGTCCATGATCTAGGATCTCATTCCTTAAATATATGCGACCATCATACATTTAAGTAAACTAAGCTCAAGCCCATTAAATTAGGGGAACTTAACACTTTTGAAATATAATCTATTTATATAATCATAAAAATTATTGGGCTCTCACCATAATCTCTATAATAAAAGAATTAGTTCATTATAAAAGAAGAAGATGAAACAAAAATGAAGAAACCCATTGAATTAAAAGAAGAATCCCTAAAAAGATTAATCTTGCCCTAAATAATGAATTTAAGTAATCTCTCTCAATCTGTCCAAATTTCTATCACAAATTTTGAGTAGATTTATATCTGAATCATTCTCTCCAAAAACTGCCTCTCATCTTCCCCAAATGAATACCTAAACTAGGTATTTTTTATATTTAAAAGGAACACTCTTCCTATGTTTTGCATTTTGTCCTGGCTGATCTACATGGCTCGACACATGGGCCATGCAACTGCCCATACACTTAACTACTGTCGCGATCTTGCACTGTCGACTAGTCAATTCTGTGTTCTCACATGGTCCAAGGCATGGGCCATATAATAGCCCATGCAATAATGCTAAAAACTATAATTTAACTCATTTTTAAGAGATTACTATGTAAACATAAAAGAGACATAAATAAACTTATTTTAAAATAAAAATACTAAAAAAAAAATAGTAACAATTTCTAATTCATAACCTAAAATATATACTAATAGAATCTCTATCAAACTCCCCCTCCCCCCCAAACTTGGAGTTTTACTTGCCTCAAGTAAAAGAAAAATAAAATAAAAGAATTTTTTAACCCAATAATTACAAACCATTGGATTTGTAGAAATACCATAATAACCATGCATTCTAAGCTTATAAGAAAATTTAAAACATTTAATTCAACTTTTCAAAACCTTGCAAACAATACAAATCAATTAAGAAATTTTGCAAAAACCACAATACACCTGTCTCTCTACTGATGCAATTTAAAATCAATCACCATACAAGTTAGTGTTGCAAAAACCTTTCGTAACATAATGTTATACTATATTGCATAGGCAAATACACACAATCAATCTCCATTAATGTAATTGCACAAATTAACCAAAGATCAAAAGGTCTTTATGGGCTTGTAATGTGGCTAAGGGCTAATGGTTTAACAAATAAAGGATAAAAGGTACAAACAAGAGAATTTGAAGAATCAAATTTACTCAATCAATGCTAAAAACTCTCATGTGCTTTAAAGCTTTCCCACTAAACCAACCTCTTATACTACATTCTCAACAACCATTACCCATTTATTACAATTCTACACAAACTCATAAGCAAATTAATGATAAAATGTTGTTATAAAATTATGAGCTCAAATTAATGTAAATTTTAACTCAACAGAACTTCTCATTTTTTCAGCTTTTCATTTTCTTTTTTTTTTTGAAATATAAATAACAATTTGCAATAATATTATTATAACTATCATATTTCTTCACCAAATTCCTCCATATCTTAAGTATTTGCAACTTTTGCACAACCAACATTGAAGAGTACATTCACTTTCTCCTCTCACATCATGGATATTCTATTATTACTTTAGACAAATTCAATTCTATAAACTCTCTTAAAGGGTAGGGCATAATATGGTTAGATGGTAAAAGGGATAAAAGTGCCAAGAAAAAGTCTTACATACATTCTTAAAGTGTATTTATTGGCCCAAAAAGGGTAGACAAAGGATAAAATGAAGGTATGACTAAGGCTAAATATGCTAACCAATGGATGCCTAGATCATTTCCTTATTTAAATGTGAATTATTATTTCACCTTAAAAGATTGTGTGTCGTATTCTTGAATTATTGGAAAAGTTTTTAACAACCATCAAGTACGTGCCTTGAATTTAAATAAGCAATCATTACGAGGTGTAATGGTTTAAACAGATTCTTAATCAAAATTATACAAGACAATTGGTCACATAATTTATTAAATATACTCAAATGTCTGAAATTTCAAATAAGGAAATCATGAACAAATTATCATGGTATTTTAATAAATCCAATTTTCACATTTATTTCATTGATCAATACTCACGTTCCATTATTCCTTCACGCTTTGAACATACACTACTCTAAGAATGTTGGGTCTCTATTGACAAAAGAATAACTGAATTTAACCAAAGAATAATCACAATAACTAACTTTAAATAAGATCTTACTAATCCTAAATGAATCAAATGAAATGAAAATTTTCAAATTTATGCCCCTCCCCTAAACTTAAAGACAACATTGTCCTTAATGTTTGGTGAAAAGAGAAAATGAAATTTTAAATTTAAAAAAAAAACCTCGCTCTCTTGTTGCATTTTTTATTTGAATGATTGAGGTAATGAATTTCCTTGGTTCATCGAATGCTTGAAATTGTTGTTTCAATTGATTGCTTGGTGTGAATTTGTCATGCTTGTATTCCATCCTTCATAAACAACTACTTATATGTGTGGTGCATTTAAGAAAAGAAAACATAATTGAAAATAGTAAAGAACCTGTGTTTAATAGTGTGGTATAGTGGTATGTGGGCTATTACATAGACCACGCAATTCCCTATGCACTAGGAAATTGAAAGTCTAATTGTTTATTTACTGTCACAATCTGTTAGTTCAAAAATAAAGTCCTGTGGCACATTCCATACACTCATTCAAGCTTTATGACAATAACAAAATGTTGTTCTATATTTCTCAGTTAAGCTTTCATTAAAATTTATGACATAGGATGAAAACATTTGACAGTGTGCAGTTTAGAAGTAGTGTTTACAAGCTTTACTGCCGGTCAAAATAACTTAGTCCCTAATTCATCCACTAAGAATAAAATTGAGCATAAGAAACATTCCACATCAATTCTGAAAGCTAACTAAATCAACAAAATCATATTTTTTTAGACAAAATAAAATTCTAATAAAATTACGATCTAACATTTGTTTTTTTTTAAGCTATCCTGATAATCCACATCGATTTATGTCTCGTGGACCAACCTATGAATTCTTGTAAAGCTCAAAATGGTGTGATCATAATGACAAAATCTAACATTCACACATACATAACAGTTAGTAACTCTTAACAAAAAATAATAACACAGAATAATAGTTCACTTCATTTACTCGATATTTAAGCTTCTCCACTTGCAACATCAAATATAAATTTCATCCCAAAAATGCATATCCTAAGTTACACCTGCAATGAATGTGGTAACTACCAGTTTGTGCTTTTTGTCACACAATCATTTAAATTCATCCTAAATGAAGAGCACACATAATATCCACAAGACTTAAGGAAAATAATCAATCAAAAGACCTTTCTCAATGTTCTATCACACATGATAAATATAATTCCAACACAAAAATATGTCCCTACGACAGTTCCAAGTAGTATTCAACAAACAAGCAAAAATCATACCTAATTACAGATTAACCTACAAGCACAAGCCTAAACAAAAGTCATAATATTCATAAACAAGAAGTATCCAAAATAAAAACAACTAGAATCTCCATATAACAATAAGTAATCCATTGTTCAAAAATTAAAATTAACTATGAAAAGATAAGAACAATCCTTTATGATCCTGGTGATGGTGAAATAAAACCTATGAATGCATAGAATGTAGTGAGTTGCTCTTGTATGGCTTGAACTCTCTTGTCGAGCTCTTAGATCCTCACTACCTATCGGGTGCAAGTAGCCCTGGGCATCTCCACTTCCTTGTTGTGGGCAAAATGGATGGTCCCATGGATTGACACGTACTTACCTCTTTCTTTCTTACATATTTGCACTTGCAGCAGGTAAGAGTAGTCAAACAACTCAATTGGAGTCACCAGTGCCAATTGAAAGTTTTGATACCTAAAACCTCATTAAGATATTATTAGAGCAATAGCTATAAATTCAACTATTATCTTAACTCTAGCGATAATGGCCACTGTCATAAGGTGTTGGAAAATCTATACACCCCAGTACATTGTTTTCCTCTTTACAATACATCAAAGAAAAACATATCATTTTGCAAACTCAAACCTATGTTTTCTCCTCTCATTAACAATGTATAAGCAAGGAAGCAATGAACATAACTGAGGGCTAAGCTTCTGCTCTCATGTAATTTAGACTTCCCTGTTGTGAAGGTCAATTCCTTAATTATGATTTGGTTTTAAAATTCTTATCAATGTACTCCAGGGGTGGTATGCGAAGTCCTTCTTCAAGGAACCTAAAAATCACACTAAAGAAATCAAAGAGGATCTTTTGATTTTCTTTGAATAAATGGCACTATAACAACTACAATTAGTTATCCGCTCCAATATGTCCTGATTTTGGAATCACTAGAAATTCGAAGGTAATGACGACATATGCTGACAGTTTCATTGTGGTAAATTTCATCAAGCTTACCCCGTCCAACATGTAATCAACATCCCCTTTTAGATTTAATGCATGAAGAGTTTCCCCATAATAAAACTTATTTACTTTAAAAGTCCTTTTTTCAATTTCACATACCACTCCACTTGAGTTTGGTCAAAGAAGTCGTGGTTTAGTTTAAATGAATCCTCTGGCGATGGAGGTGGTTCAAGTAGCCTAGAGTTATAGTCGGTATGATCTTCATATCTTATTGAGAGGGAGCCCTCGCTCATGCACCCACTTCTTTATGGCTTGCTTGAGTCTCGGTATGAAAGGAAATCAAATGGGTTCATAATGGTTTAGTTTATGAAGAAATAAAATAGGTAATTAAGGCTGAATGGGAAAATGATGATGTTAGATTTCCTATTAAAGGGAATGGGGATGATGAGAGATGGTATAGGAAAAAAATGGTAAAGAGAGAAAGAGAATGTGTGTGTGTTAGGAGAATGTGAGTTAGTGGTAAAAGGGTTAATGGTAGTGTGATTGGGAATGGTTCGATGTGGAAAGTGGTTTATTGATAAAAGGGTTAATGTTGTTGTGGTTGGGAAAACGAGTTATCGATTGGAAGTGATGGTTGGGTATTTTGGAAAGAGTGGAAACGTTCTTTTAAGGTTTAGAAGAGGTAGAAAATGGATTTAAAATTTAAAATCACTCTCTTTGGTCCAACTCAGCCATCCCTCCAAGTTCTTGATCGAAATTTGATGTGTGGTCAGTTGCCCAAAGGGCTATCTGATCTGATCAGCTATCCAATTGTAGCCTAAATTACTTCTTGTACCTAGTTCTTGATTTGAAAGCCCAATCATCTTCATTATGGCCTATCTTTTTTAATCAATATCCCATCTTTCTCTAACCTTTCTTTCCTTCTTATACTTTGTAACTTCTGCATGGTTCTTGGCATGACCCCTACAAACCCATCTGCATAACCTTTTTTTTTTAACTTGTAAAACAAAATAACTAAATTAATTTACAAACTAAAAGATAATAAAATGTTATAATTAACTCCTCTTAATTTACAATTTATTCCTATTTAAAAATTAAAATTCTAATGTTCTTAACATTATAATGTAATGTGGTGTAAAGAAATTAAATTGAATAAATTATGATGAATTGAATAACAACTAAAGATTTCATTAGGTTGCCTCCCAATAAGAGCTCGTTTATATTCATTAGTTTGATTTCTTGAATTTAATTTGTTGGAGCATCGAGGGGAAATTTTTCTCATGTTTGCACTATTTCTCCATAAAAATATTACTTCACTTGTTAGCTATTTACTTTGAATAAATTTCCATCTGTCCCCTTCAATTCTATAGCTCCATATGGGAACACTGAAACTACTATGATGGTCTAGACCCTCTTGATTTCAGCTTTACAAGGAATAGTTTTAATTTGGAATTGACAATAAAACCTATTGTCCCACTTTAATTGAATGTTTATTAATATGCTTATCGTGCCACAACTTCATTTTCTTCTTGTAAATTTTGGCATTTTCATAAGCATTCATGTGAATTTTGTCCAACTCATTCAACTGAAATTGATGTTTCTCTCTAGCCTTTTTTAGATTGAAATTTTAAAACCTTATAGCCTAGTATGCCTTGGGCTCTAGTTCTGCAGGAATGTGGTAAGCTTTGCCAACAATTAACCTATAAGGAGACATTCTGAGAGGTGTCTTGAATGGCCCATAAGGTATCATCTAGCTTTTGTGACCAGTGCTTCCTTCAAGTTGACACTGTTTTCTCTAGGATATGTTTCAATTCCCTATTTGAAATTTCAACATATCCATTAGTTTGTGGATGATATGAAGTGGCAATCTTATGTTTGACTCCACATTTCTTGAGCAAGGTCTCAAATTGCTTATTGTATAAGTGACTTTATTTATCACTGATAATAGCTTTTGGTACCCTTAAAACTTGAGAAAATGAATTTCTTTATTAGCCTAGTCACCACTTTAGCTTTATTTGTTAGTGAAACAATTGCTTCAACCCATTTTGACACATAATCTAATACAACTAAGATGTAAAGTTGTTCATACAATGAAGAAAATGGCCCCATATAATTGATACCTACACATTGAATGATTCAGCTTCTAAAATATTATTCAATGGTATTTCTTGCCTTTTGATATATTACTAGTCCTCAAACATTATTGGCTAATAAAAATCACTTTACAAAATCTTTGCAACTATTTTGGCAGCATTGAAATGTCCACCACTCTCTAAAGAATGACAATGTGTTAGAATGTCGTAAATATCTTCCTTAAGAACATGCCTCTTAATAAGTCCGTCAGCACAATGCTTATAAAAAAGAGGTCCTTCCCAAAATAGTACTTGTAATATGCTAGAAACTTTTTCCTTTACTGCTATGACATGTCTGCAAGTATAATTCCACTTATAATATAGTTGACTATGTTTGCATACTAAGGCATTCCAACATTAATCATAAAGAGTTGTTCATCCGAAAATTCTTCTTTGATTTCCATATTGCTGCTTCCACTTTCTTGAGGTTGAATTCAAGATAAGTGATTTACTACTGCATTCTCAGCCCCTCTCTTATCCCTGATTTCAAGATCAAACTCTTGTAATAAGAGTACCTAATGGATTAGATGAGGCTTGACATCTTTCTTGTTCAATAAGTGCTTAATTACAGTATGGTTTGCATACATGACCTTAGAACCCACCAAATATCACCTGAACTTATCAAGTGCATACACTATAGCCAATAACTCCTTCTTCATAGTAGCATAATTAACTTAAGCTTCCTTGAGAGTCTTGCTTGCATAATAAATTACATACATTCGCTTATCCCTTTTCTAGCCTAAGATAACTCTAGTAGCAAAATCACTCACATCACATATTAGCTCAAATGGTTAGCTCCAATTTGGGGCTGCTATGATAGGTGTCAAAGTTAATGCTTTCTTTAACCTACAAAAAGCATCAAGACATTCTTGATCAAAATTAAATGCAACATATTCATTAAGCAAATTACAAAGAGGATTTGTAATCTTAGAAAAATTTTAATAAAATGATGACAAAATCCTACATGACCAAGGAAACTCCTCACTCACTTAATAGATATGGGTGGAGATATCTTATCTATGATCTTTATGTTTGCTCTATCCACCTCAATGCCTTTTTTGGAAACCTTGTAACTAAGTACCATGAAGTGTCACTTCTCCTAATTTAAAACAAAGTTCATTTATGCACATCACTATAAAACCATGGAAAGATTAGTGAAGCATGCATCAAATGAATCTTCAAAAACTAAAAAATCATTCATAAAAATTTCCATAGTTTTTTCAACAAAATCATTAAAAATTACCATCATACACAACTTAAATGTAGTTGGTGTATTACACAAGCCAAATAACATTCTCTTAAAAGCAAATGTGCCATAAAGGCAAGTGAAGGTAGTATTCTTTTAGCCTTCTGAAACAATAAGAATTTGGTTATACCCAAAATAACCATCTAAAAAGTAATAATAGACATGACTGAAAGCCTTTGAAGTGTATGATCAATAACTGGCAATGGAAAATGATCCTTTTGTCTAGCCTTATTAAGCTTCTTATAATCTATACATACTCTTCACCTGGTAACCGTTCTTGTGGGAATCAATTCATTTTGCTTATAGGCAATTACGATCATCCCACCTTTCTTAGGCATACCTTATACAGGACTAACCCATAAACTATCAAATATTGGGTATATAATACCTACATCCAAGAGTTTTAAAATTTTAGCTTGCACTACTTCATTCATATTTGGATTTAATCTCCTTTAGTGCTTAATGGATGGCTAGTGATCATCCTTCATAAGAATTTTATGCATGCAAATAGAAGGACTAATTCCTTTTATATCATTGATGGTTAATGATATTGCTCTTTTTCTTTCTCTTAACTTTCTCAATAACTTTTCCTCCTATAATTTATTTAAATGAGCTAAAATAATCACATGTAAAATTTAATTTTCTCCAAGAAAAACATACCTTAAGGGAAGAGGAAGAAGTTTTAGCTATAAAGTTGGAGTTGTCTTGAAGGAAAGAGGGGTAAGTGGCTTACCTTTGGCTAAGTCCTCAAACTTGAAATTTCTGAATGGAGGATTTACTTCCAAGAAATAACCTGAACTAGCAATCTTATCATTATCATGTGAAGATGATGCCCCGTGAACCAAGTAAGCCTCAAATGGATCTTTATGATGGTCTTATTAAAACACCTTTTGCACTAAACTATTAATTACATCCACTCTATTACATTCCTCAATCAAATAGGGTTGTTTTATTACCATGAAAACATTGAACTCTATAGATTGTTTCATCACATTCAAGGTGAGTTTGCCCTTTTTTACATCTATAATAACCCCTGTGATGGTCAAGAATGGTAGTCTAAGAATCAAAGGTGTGTTTGCATCCTCATCCATGTTTAAAATAATGAAATCTACTAGAATATAGGATTTCCCCACTCACATAAGAATATCCTCCACAACTCCAACTAGGTATTTGATAGGACAATCCACTAATTGCAAAGTAATCGTGGCTGGTTAGATTTCACCAAGATGCAAATGGAAAGAGGCATTAGACTAATACTTACACCAAATAAAGTGCTTTATCAAATTTGCAATATGAAATTTAACAAGGAATTAAAAAAACTCCCTAGATCTTTAAACTTAGGTGAGAGCTTGTTTTGAATTATAGCACCACATTTCTTCAAAATAGTGATTGTATCAAATTGCTCTAACTTTCTCTATTGGACAAAAGATCCTTGAGGAATATTACATATGTGGGTATTTGTGCTAACATCACGACAAATGGAATATTAATGTGAAGTTGCTTAAACATCTCCAATAACTTAGGATATTATTTATCTAGCTTCTATTTTTGCAACCCTTAAGGAACAAGAATAGGCAGAACATATGGCTTCATCGGTGTAGGCTTACTTTTTTCTTCCTCCTTGTCTTCTTCCACCTTATGATAACTATTTGGACTGATTTTTTATATTGCCCTCTTAATTTTAGGTTATATATTCTCTAAATTTTTAGATATTTCTAGCATTTTAGGGCTGCCTTATCATTTTCAATTGTATCCTTGCGTAAATGGTCAGGTATCTGCATACCACTTCTCAAAGTGAATGCCTTACATTGCTCATTTGGGTTGATTTTAGTCTTACTCAATAATGTACCTATGATCTAACACCAAAATTATTTGCCAATTGTCCAATCTATATCCCTAAATCTTTATTGTGTTATTCTGTTTGGTTCATCCTCAACTCAAGCTTATCCACCATGTCTAACTTTTTCTCCACCTTCTCAAAATTTTCAATTAAGAATTTTTACAGATCCCATAGTTATTTCTCTGCTTATTGATGTTATTAACCCATAAGTATGCTACCCTGTTAGCTTTGAGGGAAACCAAAAGAATGAAAAGGTTTGAGTTGGTTAGCTTGACTGCTCTAGGAGAAGTTAGGGTGATTCCTCTACCAAAGATTACAGGTGTTGGAATATGGATTATAGGGCTACCTGTTAAGGTTGTTCACATAATGCACAGGATGGACAAAATTTAAGCAAAAGGACTACTAAATTGACATTTAGTACTCAAGTGTCCTTCACCATACCATTTGCAACTCATCATTGGTGTGTTAATAGCATGCACACTCGCTCGCATCAAGTTTCTTTGTAAGGGCATCCACTTTATCATTAAGCATGGTGTAAGAATCAATGTCATGGATGCTTACAACCTTTTTGTCGACTCCTTTTTCTGCCCATTTGTAATTATTTGAAGTAATTTCTTCCAATAAAACATAAGCATCATCAGTTGATTTCCCCATCAATGCACCTCTGGTTACAACATCAAAGGTAATATGCACTAAATGATTAAGCCCATTATAAAATGTTTGGACTAACAACTAATTTGGCAAGCTATGATGTGGGCATCTCCTCTATAACTCCTTAAATCTCTCTCATGCTTTAAATAATGTCTCACCCGATTCTTGCTAGAAGCTTGTAATTACTTGTCTTATTAGTGTAGTTTTGCTTGATGGAAAATATTTTGCTAAGAATGCCCGAGACAGTGCATCCCAAGTACTAGATGAATTAGGTGTTGTGGAGTTCAACCATCTTTTTGCCCTATCTCATAAAGAAAATGGGAACAACTACAATCTAATAGCATCATCGGTCACTCCATTGATATTGAAAGTTGCGTAAATTTTTAGAAAGGTAGAAATATAGGCATTTAGGTCTTCAATAGCTTCACCCCCAAATGTATTTTGTTGTACCATTTGTATAATCGTCAGTTTAATTTCAAAGTTATTGTTAGCAACAGTTATGCTTGATTGTGTTTCCTAATTTCGAGGCATGGCAAAATCTCGTAATTCTCTTGGTTGTTTGTTTCTATCTTCTCCATCTATTTCTCTTATGTTCACTTCTTTTTCTTATTCTCTATCATCAGCCATGGTTGTACTTTGTGAATTCCTATTATGTGGTTGGATGTGCCTTCAGATATGAAACATACGCTCGATTTCAGGGTCAAATTCAAATAACTCTAAAATTTTCAATTATTGATTACACCAAAAGATCCACCTGTCGAAAAAAAAAATACAATTAGAATCACCAAAATTATTAAAATACTAGATCAATAAAAATCTTAATTAGAATTAATATCATGAAAATTAATCCCCATCAATAGAGCTAAAAACTTATTACATGTAAAACTCTTGCAAGTGCATAAATCGTTTCAAGTAATATACCAAAGATAGAGATCATTCCTACGAAGACTGACTTTCACAAGTACCAAATAATTAAAAATTCTTATTATCTAGCAAGCAAATATTGATTAATAACAAATCTAAAAAATTTGAAGTTCTAAAATAAATTAAAATAGAATATAAATGAAGAAAATTCTTAGATAAAATAATTTTTAGGGAATTCGAGTTACACCATAACATTTTCACAATTTCACGAAGATTTATATTTCTTAAGTGAATGAATTATCCTTGAAGATGGATTTGCTCAATTACCCAATAATCTTTCAAAACAAAATTGGATCTATTACTAGTGAGATTATTCCTACTTATATAAAATTCAACAATAATGCATTAAATTTTGTGAATATCCCTTAAAGACCTTCAGAGATTAATCCTACTGTTGTGGTTTCAATTTTCTAGTTCAATGCATTATGACTAACCCTAGACTTCGACTCTCACTCCATAATCTAGGATATCAATCCTCAAATATATGTGGCCATCATACGTTTGAGTAAACTTAGCTTAAACACATTAAATCATGGAAGATCAAAACTTTTGAAATATGATCTCTTTATATAATCATAAAAATTATTGGGCTCTTACCTTAAACCCTAAAATAAAAGAATCAGTTCAATCTAAACGAAGAAGATAAAACAAATTTTAAGTAATCCATTAAATAGGAAGAATGTTCGATTAGGTTTATTTAATCTAAGTCATGAACCTCTTTTGATCTTGACAATATAAATTGATCAATTCTAATGCTTTCATTAAGTGTTGTTTTGCAGATTATAAGTTAGTTTATGTCATTGGAAGTTGGATAGAGTCCAAATCTCTAACCTTGTAAAGTTCACTCTAATTCGCAGTGAGTGTATTAAAAATCGCGGCCGCGAACAGTTACAAGGAACGATGACACTAGGCCAGAGGAAATAGTGAAAAGCTTCGCTATCGCGACACACCCAATGTTGGCAAAGCCATAGTCATAGATGAATTCACAGTGTGTGTCATGCCTTAATCACAACTGCAAATTTTATAGTGACAAAGGAGGGAACCAAAGCCACAACCACAACTTACCAAGTGTCCGTTGAAGATCAAAAATCGCAAGGGCTAATTATTTTGCGATCGCAACTCAAGTAGTTAAAGTTTGCTCTTCAAGTAGAGGAATTTGCGGTCTCGATCGAGTCCAAGGCATTGATATCTCGCGTTCGCGACTTTTGAGAGTAGGTAGAACACAACAACTATATTTTCCTAGATGACCAACAAAAAGTTGACATATGGACTAGCCGTTAGATACAAATGAGATTTTTAGCCGAAATTAGAAATTCGAGATCGCGAAAAAGCATTTAATGTTGAATCTTCCTAGCATATCTTTGAGATTTGTTCATAGTTTTAGTCTAATGTCTCTTTGGTGGATATGGGCTATAAATACTTCATCAAATAGATATAAATGCAAGAGAATTCATTAATTTATAACCAAACTCTTTCAAATTTACTACTCATTATTTCAATTCTTCTTTATGCCTTAAGTGAGTATTTGGTGTGAACATTAAACACCATTGTAAGAGGTTTTAGTGTGAGCCTTGAAAACTCTTGTGAAAGGTTTTCAGTGTGAGCCTTGAAAACACTTGTAAGAAGTTTTTGTATGAGCTTACAAAACATAAGTTGTAAAAGTTTGGTGTGAGCTTGGAAACACCATTTGAGTTAAGTGAAATACCCAATTGTAGAAAATTAGGGAGTGGACGTAGGGTTAGTTAACACCTGAACCACTATAAACACATGTGTCAATTTCACTCTTCTTTTACTCAACTTCTTAACCACCATATTCATCATTTTAATTTCTAATTGAACATCAATTCAACCCCCTTTCTTGATGCCCTAAGCCCATAAAGAAGAATCCCTAAAAGAATAATCTTTCCCTAAACAATGAATCTAAGAAAAATCTTTCAATCACTCTAAAATTCTCTCACAAATTTTGAGTAGATCTAGATCTGAATTATTTTCTCCAAAACTGTCTCTTATTTGCCCAAAATCAATCCTTAAACTAGTTCTCTTTTTTATTTGTAAAAAAAACCCTCTTTTTGCATTTTGTCCTGACCGATGGACATTTGCATGTGCCATGTAACTGCTCATGCACTTGACTGCTATCACGATCCTGCGTTGCTAACTAGTCATCTATGTGTGCTCGCATAGTCCAATGTATGGTTTACACAAGAGTCCATGTAATAGTGATAAAAACTGCAGTTGAACTCATTTTTAATATATTCTTATACAAACATAAAAGAGACATAAATTAACTTATTCCAAAATAAAAATACTCAAAAAATTAGAAAAATTCCTAATTCTTAACCTAAAAATATATACTAAAAGAATCTCTATCATAACTATCCTCAATGGCTTGGATTGCACCCTATACCTTCTTATCTCACACTTTATGATGATAAGATCAATAAATATTCTATAGTTTAGTGTTTTGAAATTGTTTGTATATACCATAGATTGTTTGTGCATACTTAGGTTGGTTGTATATCTCTCCAAACTTGATGGATCACTATTCTAAAAGCTTATTATTGTTAGACTCTTATGAGATGTCTGTACATATCTCTTCAATTAGTTGTATAACCAATTATTTAACTCTTTTGAAGGCCCTTTTAGTTTGGGAGTTTGAAAAGTAGGTTGATTCAAGGCTTTTTCTAAGCTTTTACTCCCATCTTAGGCATTATTTCATCCATCTTTTTGGGAAAGAATTCAAGTAGTTTCTCATCATTAGGCTTGTGTCTTAATGACCCAAAATTTAGTGCTTATAGTTTTCCTTTTACTTTATGGAACTTGAAAACACCACTTGATAAAAGGTTGTTATACAAGGCATAACAAAGCATTCTATATAAATGCAAATACTAGAAAGGATATAATTTCCTTAGTAGCTCTTCTAGCAGGTACAAAGATTTTTGGTAGCCTTTTAGTAAGTACAAAGATTGCATCTTATCTCCCAACAACCCTTTAACAAGTACTATTTTGTGTTATCTCCTTAGCAACTCTTTAGCATATACTAAGGATGAATCTACACATTAACATCATTCTAGCAGATACTAGGAATGAATTTATGCTTCGACAACCCTCTAACAGGTATTAAGGATAAAAATGTCCTTCAATAGCCCTCTAGGAGGTACTAAAAGTGTATTTGTGCTCCATCAGCTCTATGGTAGTAACTAAGGATGAATAGGTGCTCCCTTTGGTAGGTACTGAGGATGAATCTATCTTCTTAGTAGCTCTATAATAGGTATTAAGATTTTTGGCAAACCTCTAACAAGTACCAAGGTTAAATACTTTCTTTTAGGAGCCTTCAAGTAGGTATTAGGATAAGTTATTTTCTTAGCATTCCTTTAGCAAGTACTAAACTTCTTGGTAGCTTCGAGTAAGTACTAAGATTGAATACCATCTTTTAGTAATCCTTAAGTAGGTATTGGGATTCTTCTTAATAGGCCTTTATTAGGCACTAAGCTTCTTGTTAGCCCTTTAACAAGTACTAAGGTTAAATATCATGTTCCAATAGTTCTCAAAAAGATACTAGGATAAATTATCTTCTTAGTATCCCTTTAGTAAGTACTAAGCTACTTGGCAACCCTCTAGTAAGTACCAAAGTTGATTACCATTTCTTAGTAGCCCTAGAGAAAGAACTAAGGTAAGTTGTGCACTCATACTTTGATTCTTATCCTCTGATGTTCTTATGGATTTTGCTTTCTAGAATCTTTTTATCATTCTCTCTCTAGTATTTTCTTTTTCTAGCTTTTTGTTGCTTCTTTCTTCAGTGATTTCTTTTCAAGTTTGATAAAAGTTACATTTTTTTCAAATCTTTTATGTATTTTTTTATTGTGAATGCTAGGGAGAAAATGTTTGGAGAACAAGTAACCCTAAGGCATTGGATTCACTCATTTACTTTGAATGATGTGTGTTGAATGATAATAAAACAATTGTTTTGAAGGATAACAAAACCAATAGAAGTTCTAATAATTTTGCTTTAGTGCTTTGGATGATTTGAACAGACCTGACGAACATTAAAAGGGGATATTGTGGTGAATGTTAGGGAAGAATGTTTAAAGAACATGTGACCCTAGGACCCAATGAACATTAAAAGGCCCAAATAAGTTCAATGGGCATTATGCAAGTTAAATGACCATTGAACATCTCCCAATGGTTGTTGGAGTTTGCTCTTCAAATAGAGGAATTCACAGTCTCAATCGCCCCTAAGGCATTTATATTTCGCGACTGCAACTTTTAAGAGTTGTTAGAGTACAATGACTATATTTTCTTGGATGATCAACAAAAAGCTAACATGTGGACTAACCGTTAGACACAAATGGGATTTTCAGCCGAAATTGAAAATTCACGATAGTGAAAAAGTTAGTAGCAACCATGATTTCACCCTGAAAACCATTTAATGCTAAATCTGCCTAGCACATTTTTTAGATTTGTTCATAGTTTTAGTCTAACATCTCTTTGGTGGATATGAGCCATAAATACTCCACCAAACAAATGTAAATGCAAGAGAATTCATTAATTTGTAACCAAACTCTTGCAAATTTGCTACTTATTCTTTCAATTGTTCTTTGTGCTTTAAGTGATTATTTGGTGTGAGCATTAAACACCATTGTAAGAGGTTTTAGTGTGAGCCTTGAAAACACTTGTGAAAGGTTTTAGTGTGACCCTTGAAAGCACTTGTGAAAGGTTTTAAGTGTGAGCCTTGAAAACACTTGTAAGAGGTTTTTGTGTGAGCCTAGAAAACACAAATTGTAAAAGTTTGGTGTGAGCTTGGAAACACCATTTGAGTTAAGTGAAATACCCAATTGTAGATAATTAAGGAGTAGACGTCGAGTTAGTTAACACCCAAACCATTATAAATATTTATCTCAATTTCTCTCTTCTTCAACTCAACTTCTTAACCACCATATTTTTCATTTTAATTTTTAATTGAACATCAATTCAACCCTTTTTCTTGGTGCCCTAGGCCAACAAATGGTATCAGAGCCAAGTTTCACAAACAAACCTTAATTGGGTGAGTAAAGATCATGGCATAAGAGGGAATCCACTCACACCTCAAACCCTACTTTGATGAAGCTGACTATACTCATTGGAAGTATAGGATGGAGATTTATCTTGATACAAATGTGGTAGATCTTTGGGATATTATAGTCAAGGAATGGAAGCCACCCACCAAAGTTATGGATAGAAGTGAAGAACTCATTCTAAGAAAAGAGTGGGTTGAAGAACCTAGAAGATCAAATGGCAAGAACAAGAAAGCCATGACAATTCTTCTATGCTCTCTCTCAAGAGAAGAGATTGGAAGAGTGCAACATTGCCAAATAGCCCATGGGATATTGAAACCATTGGAGAATTATCACGAAGGCACCACCTTGGTGAAATCCAGCCTGCTAGAGATGTATATGATGGAGTAGGAGTTGTTCATGATGAAAGTGGATGAGAGTATCACCGACATGACCAATAGACTCCTAGCAATCGTCACCAACATAAAGAAGTTTGGTAGGATTCTCACAAATCATGAGGTAAACTCCAAAATTTTAAAGTCTTTGCCTCTTAAAAAGTTTGGTGCTAGAGTGTGCAATATTCAAGAATCCAATCTAGAAATAGGGAAGGTGCAAATGAATGTCTTGATAGGCAAACTCTTAACTCATGAGTTAGTCTTAAAGAAAGATGAGGAAATGAAGGAAATGAAGGGCCAAGGAGAAAAATCTAAAAAACATAAGAAGAAAACTTTGGCACTTAACTCACTTTTAAGGAGAAGGAAGTGGAGGTTAGTTCAAATGAAGAAGAAAGTGACAAGGAAGAAAAAAACTTTGGCTAGCAATGCTCTTTAGAAGGACTAAGGAGCTCATTAGAAGAAGAAAAGAAAGAAGAAACTTCAATAAAGCTACTCCTAATCCTAGAGAGAGATCAAATAAAGTCACTTGTTATAAGTGTGGCAAGCAAGGCCACATCAAATATGATTGTCCCAAGCTAAAGAAGAAGAAGAAAGAGGACAAAGAGAAGAAAAAAAGCTTCAAGGCCACTTGGGATGATAGCTCAAGTGAGGATGAAGAGGATGAGGAGATTGCTAACATATGCTTTATGGCTCAAGAAGACTCTCCTAATCAGTAAGCACTTCATATCATTCTCATTCAGATTATGATAATTTAGATGATGTAGATGAAGAGCTTCTAAAAGCTTTTACTATGAGATGTGACAAATATAAGTCATAAATGAAATATTACAAGAGAAAATGCTCAAAGCTATAGGATGATTACAAATCCTTTAGTGATCTTATAAGTAAATTGAGGACTTCAAATGAAAAACTCAAAAAATCTATGAAAAATCTTTCCAAATCATCTTCATCATTGGCTTCATTAAGAAAAGAGAATGACTCCCTTAAAGGGGAAGTCATTAAGCTTAGAAGTTCTATCTCTAAATTTCATAAGGGAAAGGAAGTCTTGGATACCCTAATAGTATCACAAAGGCCACCCTTAATTAAACTCGGTTTAGGTTTCAATGAAGCCTCCTCATCATCACATATTGTTAGACCAACAACACCTCAAACCTCAAATGTTAAGGTCATAAGGAAGAAAAGTGCTCCAAGCGCTAAATTCTCGATGCCTAAGGGCAAAGGGAAAGCACAAAATGGCTCAAGGCCTACTTCAATGAAGGCCAATCACTCTTACATATATAATAAGAAGCATGATCACACAAACAAACACAAACAATTCTCCAATACTTCTCATCATTCATGCACTTGCATGTACTTACATAACTAAAGTATGAGAAGGCCTCCTACTTATACAAAGGTTGTACATAGAAGAAAGACTCCCAAGTCTAAACTTTAATGTCACTATTGCATGAAATATGGGCATATTAATATTCATTGTTATATTAGGAAGGCTCACTCAAATTAGAGGACCCTTCATCCCTTAACCTCTTAGGACCCAAGTATGTTTGGGTACTTAAGAAAAAGTGATTCTCTTATATTGTGTAGGGATTTGTAGCAGTCACCAATATAATCAAATAATTGGCATATGGATAGTGGATGCTTTAAGCATATGATGGTCAATAGGATGTTATTTATAACATTGAAAGAAAAAGAAGGTGGAAATGTCACATTTGGTAATAATGCCAAGGGTAAGGAAATTGGCATTAGAGCTATTGGTAAGAATGGTTATTTTTTTATTGATGATGTTTTATTAGTTAATGGCTTACAACATAATTTGTTGAGTGTAAATCAATTGTGTGACAAAGGTAATAAAGTCACTAATAAAGTCACCTTTGATCCTAGAGAATGTTGAATCACCACATTAATAAATGATGAGGTTGTTTTCAAGGGTGAAAGGAAAGGAAATACCTAATCAATTGACTTAGATAATTTTGCTAACCAATATTTCAAGTGTCTTATGTCTTTTAGTAATAAGGCTTGGTTATGGCATAGAAGGCTTGGACATGTAAGTATGGATCTACTACAAAGCCTGTCAAAAGGAAAGCTAGTGGAAGGCCTTCCCAAGGTAAACTTCACTAAAGACAAGACATGTGGTCCTTGCCAAATGGGGAAGCAACATCAAGCCTCCTACAAAACTAAAAATATTGTAAGTTCATCTAGACCCCTTCAACTAATTCAAATGGACTTGATAAGACCCATTAGAAGTGCTAGCTTAGGTGAAAAATATTATGCACTAGTCCTAGTTGATGATTACTCTAGGTTTACTTGGGTGTCCTTTCTAGCTCATAAGAATGATACTTTTGATGCTTTCAAAAGTTTTGTAAAAAGAATTCAAAATGAAAAGGGTTACTTCATTTCTTTTGTTAGAAGTGACCATGGAAAGGAATTTCAAAATGAATCTTTTGAAACTTATTGTTTGGAGAATGGAGTTTTTCACAACTTTTGAACTCCTAGAACACCACAACAAAATGGTGTTGTAGAGAGGAAAAATAAAACACTAGTAGAAATGGCTAAAACCATGCTTAATGAGTTTTTTTTTTTTTACTGAATTACTTTTGGGCCAAAGATATTAATACTTTGTGTTATATTGCAAATAGAGTTTTTAAAAGACCTATTCTCAATAAAACATCTTATGATCTATGGAATGGTAGAAAACCCAAGATATCATACCTAAAGTATTTGGATGCAAGTGCTATATATTGAATACTAAGGATAATCTTGATTCCAAAACCAATGAAGGTATATTCTTAGGTTATTCCACCTTTATCAAGGCATACCGAGTCTTTAATAAGAGTTCAATGGTAGTTTAAGAGTCTATGAATGTTGTTTTTAATGAATCTAATAAACTTGATCTTGGGAAATGTATTTTTGTTAATGATCTTGTAGGTAACCTTGAAAATTTTGAGTTGGAAGACACTACAAGAAAAGAGGATAAAGATCAGGGAGAAGGTGAATCACCAAGAGTAGATGAGGAATCACAACATCAATAAGAAGTTGAGCCAAGTCAATATCTACCCAAGGATTGGAGATTCTCTAAGAATCACCCCAAAGATTTGATAATTGGCGATACCTATAAAGGTGTAAGTACTAGATCTCAACTTAATCTTTTAGATAATAATCTTGCTTTGGTTTCTCAACTTGAGCCAAAATTCATTGATGAGGCTCTTGAAGATAAAAGTTGGGTGATTGCTATGCAAGAGGAACTCAACCAATTTGAGAGAAACAAGGTATGAGAACTTGTCCCTAGGCCTAAAGAACACCAAATTATAGGTTGCAAATGGGTGTTTAGGAATAAGTTAGACGAGCAAGGTTTCATCACTAGGAATAAAGCTAGATTGGTTGCTAAGGGTTACAACTAAGAGGAAGGCATAAATTATGATGAAACATTTGCCCCCGTTGCAAGATTAAAGGCCATTAAGATTCTTTATCCTTTGCATGCCATATGAATGTTAAACTCTTTCAAATGGATGTAAAAGTGTATTTTTAAATAGAATCATTGAGGAGGAAGTTTATGTTGAACAACCTCATGGTTTTGAGTCTCATAATTTTCTTAATCATGTTTTTAAATTGAATAGAGCCTTGTATGGATTGAAACAAACTCTAAGAGCTTGGTACGAAAGGCTTAGTTCATTTCTTTTGAAAAATGATTTTGATAAAGGAAAGGTGGACACTACATTGTTTGTTAAAAGACACAAGCATGATATACTTATTGTACAAATTTATGTTGATGATATCATTTTTGGTGCTACTAATGAATCACTTTGTAAGGATTTTGATAAGTGTATGACTTCGGAATTCGAAATGAGCATGATGGGAGAGCTCAAGTTCTTTCTTGGTCTACAATCAAGCAAACCAAAGAAGGGATCTTCATCAACCAAGCCAAATACATAAAGAAGACACTTAAGAAGTTTGGCATGGATAGTTGCAAAGTAGCAAAAATCCCCATGAGTGGTACCATCAAGTTGGATAAAGATGAATCGGGTAAGATGGTAGATGAAAAGAGATATTGAGATATGATCAGATCTCTACTTTATCTAATTACTTCTAGGCATGATATTATGTTTAGTATATGCATATGTGCTAGGTTCCACTCCTCTCCTAAAGAGTCACATTTAAATGTTATTAAAAGAATTTTCAAATATTTGCATGGCACAATAAACTTAGGTTTATGGTATCCTAGGGACTCATCTTTTAGTCTCATAGGTTATTCAGATGCGGATTATGCAGGTAGCCTTTTAGATAGAAAAAACACTTCTAGAACTTACTACTATAGGAGAATGTCTAGTATCTTAGTTTAGCAAAAAGCAAGTTTTAGTTGCCTTATCCACTGTGAAAGCCGAGTATATAGCTACGGGTTATTATTGCACCTAAGTCCTTTAGATGAAACAACAACTAAAGTATTTTGGCAAAGTGATTGATCACATTCCCATTAAATGAGATAACACTAGTACTATCAATCTTTCTAAGAATCCCATTCGACACTCTAGGAGTAAACATATAAACATTAAACACCATTTTCTAAGAGATCATGAGCAAAAGGGTAATGTTGTGTTAGAATTTATTGACACAAATCATCAACTTGCAGATATTTTCACAAAACCTCTCAATGAAGAAAGATTGAACTTCATTAAGAGAAATTGGGAATGCTTGATGGAAGCTCCTTAAAGCAAAAATTTTGATCTTATGTATTGATTACTTTTGAATATGTCTTGTACTTTTCTATGACATATTGCAATTAACTTAGCATCATCAAGCGGATCACAATTTTGAATTTTTCAAAAACTTAATTCTCCTTCTTATCCTTGCTGCCTTGTAATTCACGGTCGCCACTTATTATTCACGGTCACGAATTAATGGTCCAAGTTACCCAGCAGGTAATGGTCAATTTGCGATTGAAACTCTCACTCTCCACCATGAATTTGGCCAAGATTTCAAATTTCTTACCATTGTAGTGTGTATTCTCGAGGAATTTTTGTCCATTACTCGTATTTTTCAGAAATCGCAGATGCAAATTTGAGTAATTGCCAAGCCATTAAGTGATTTGACTGCCAACCATTTCTAACTCTTCATAAATCCAATTCTAGCCATTTCTAGCCATTTACACACCCCTTTAATGGTTATATAAACCCCCTAAACAATGATTCTCATCACTTCATCCTACTCCAAAACAATTATCCTTTCAAAACTCTCTAAATTCTCAAATTCTCTCCAACTTTTGTAATGGCTCCTAAGAAGATTTCAATAGCAGAAAAGGGCAAGGCTGTGGCTCAACCATCTGTACCCCCAACACTTCATCTAATGAAGGGCATCATAAAGGAGAAGAAGGAGTGCTTCAAAGCCAACTCTTTAAAAATCATCCTCCCCAACAAAATCCTTCTACATTTCTATTGGAGACTTTAGGAATCAATGCAAAAATTCATGCATTCTTGTCAAACTTGGGATAGAATGAGTTCAACTTTCAAGATGAACCTAGTTATGAAGAAGTCGTTAGGAAATTCATGTGCATGGTTCAACTGAGTCGCAAAGCAGAATCTCAAGCGGGGTAATACGAGTTAGTTTTTTGGGCTTTTGGTGATCCATATTTCATTACCTTTGAACAACTTTCCTCCCTTTTCAACCTTCTAGTCAGAGAAAATATCCCTTTCATTATCTCCATTTTGGATGTCATATATTCCGAATTCTGGTTGAAAATTTCCATTAAAACCAAACACTACCCGAAAACCTCCTTAGCCAAATACATAAAAACCTTACCTTTTTGGATACTACATCGTATCATCACATTTTCTGTAAATGCTAGAGGTAATGGTAATAAGAAAGTGTCTCAAAAGGACATAGCCTTTTTATTCTGTCTCGTCAAAAATAAGTTTATCCAAACTGGTCGATATCTTATGGATCAATTGATCCATATGAGCACCAAACCTAAAAGACAATTCCTTATGCATTTATACATAACAACCATCTATCACTTTGCAGGGCCACTTGATGAGGAAAATGAAAAATTCCCTTACCAAGAAACTCCTTCCTTCTCAGAATTTTCTTGACCTCACCTACCTAATAAACGCCAAAGACATACACCCGGACATATATGCTTATACCCTAGGTGCTTTTAGGGCTAAGAAAATGGAATCCTCTAGAGCTTCCAAAAGGAAAAGGCTCATCATTGAAGAAGGAGCCCTACCAGTCCCCCCTCCTTAAGCAAAACCCAAGTCCAAACTATCTCTTGCCACCATTAACTGCAAATTGGACAAGATGATGAGAATGATGCAGAGGCAATTCCTATTTCTCTTACATCTTCATAGTGACATAGTGGATTTGCAAGAAAATTTAGGTGTTCCTCCTTGCCATCTTCTGGACTTTACTGAATTTGAAGATACTCAAGAAGAAGAAGACAATGAAAAAGTTGAGGATGGAGATGAAGTCGAAGGTGAAGATAATGAAGAAGAAGAAGAAACTTCTAGATATGATGATGACTCTCCAACATTCTATAATATGAATTCTTTTTTTTTTTAAATTTTTGAATGAAAAATTGTGATCCCACAGTTTGTTTATGATTGAATAAAAATGTTTCCTTGAAATTCCTTATCTTATGTGATTGATGGAATTTACTTTTATGATTGCATTCTTATTAATTTTTCTCCTTATAAACACTTATCTATTTGTTATGCATTTGTTCTTTTACCTTATTCACCCTCTTTTTGATCTTGCCAAAGGAGGAGAGATAGAATCAAGAATGAATCTAAGTCTAAGGAGGAGAGAAAATAACTTGCAAATAATAGCATAAGTTGAGGGAGAGCATCATACTTATCATACTTAGAATTTGTTTTTTAGAAATTTCACTTTGATTGATTGAATGCCATACTTAGGAAATTTCACACTTGGTCTTTCTCTAGAAATTTCTAAGCATTCATTGAATCATTTACCATTCCAACTTCACAACTTCAAAAATCATGTATTTATTTTTCCTTAGTATCAATCTAAATTGTCAAAATCAAAAGGGGAAGATTGTTGGACTAGGTTGATTTGACCTAAGTCATTAACCTTTTTTGATCTTGACAATAGGGATAATGCCTTCATTAAATGTTGTTTTACAGATTATAAGTTAGTTTTTGTCATTGGAAGTTGAATGGAGTCTAAATCTCCAACCATGTAAAGTTCACTCTAATTCGCGGTGAGTGTATTGAAAATCGCGATTGTGAATCAGTCATAATGAAGGATGAAGCTAGGCCAGAGGAATTCATGGGAAAGCTTCACTGTCGCAACATACCCAAAGTTGGCAAAGCCATATTCATAGATGAATTTGCAATGTGTGTCACGCCTTAGTCACGACTGTAAATTTTATAGTGATAAAGGAGAGAACCAAAGGCACAACCACAACTTGCCAAGTGTCCCAGGTATTTGTTGAAGATCAAAAATTATGAGGGCTAATGTTTGTTCATGATTGTAACTCAAACAGTTGAAGTTTACTCTTCAAGTAGAGGAATTTGCAGTCTTAGTCACGCCCAAGGAATTGATATCTCAAACCTCGACTTTTGAGAGTGGTTAGAACACAATAACTATATTTTCCTAAATGACCAATGGAAAGTTGACACATGGACTAGTCGTTACACACAAATGGGATTTTCAACCAAAATTGGATAGTCGCGACTACAAAAAAGTTAGTAGCGACTGCGATTTCAGCTTCACAAGCATTTAATGTTGAATTTGCTTAGCACATATTTAAGATTAGTTCATAGTTTTAGTTTAATGTCTCTTTGGTGAATATGGGTTATAAATATCCACCAAATAGATGTAAATGCAAAAGAATTCATTAATTTGTAACCAAATTCTTGCAAATTTGCTACTAATTCTTTCAATTCTTTTTTATGATTTAAGTGATTATTTGGTGTGAGCATTAAACACCATTGTAAGAGGTCTTAGTGTGAGCCTTGAAAACATTTGTGAAGGTTTTAGTGAGCCTTGAAAACATCTGTGAAAGGTTTTAGTGTGAGCTTTGAAAACACTTGTGAAAGGTTTTAAATGTGAGTCTTGAAAACACTTATAAGAGGTTTTTGTGTGAGCCTATAAAGCATAAGTTGTAAAAGTTTTGTGTGAGCTTGGAAACACCATTTAAGTTGAGTGAAATACCCAATTGTAAAGAATTAGGGAGTGGACGTAAGGCTAGTTAACACTTGAACCACTATAAACACTTGTGTCCATTTCTCTCTTCTTCTACTCAACTTCTTAACCACTATATCTTTATTTTAATTTTTAATTGAACACCAATTCAACCCCCCCTTCTTTGTGCCCTAGGCCAATAAAGAAGAATCCCTAAAAAGAATAATCTTTTCCTAAACAATGAATCTAAGAAAACTCTTTCAATCTCTCTAAAATTCTCTCGCAAATTTTGAGTAGATCTATATCTGAATTCTTTTCTCCAAAACTGTCTATTTTCTTCCCATAATGAATCCTTAAACTAGGTCTCTTTTTTATTTGTAAAAAAAAAATCCTTTTTCTGTATTTTGCATTATGTCTTGACTGATGGACATTTGCATGTGCAATGTAACTGCACATACACTTGACTGCTATCGTGATCTTACATTACTGACTAGTCAGTTCTATGTGCTCGAATGGTCTAGCATATGGTTACATAATAGTCCATGTAACAGTGCTAAAAACTGCAATTAAACTCATTTTTAAAAGATTCTTATACAACCATAAAAGAGACATAAATTAAGTTATTCCAAAATAAAAATGCTCAAAAAAAAGGAAAAATTCCTAATTCCTAACCTAAAAATATATACTAAAAGAATCTTTATCATAACTATCCTCATTGGCTTGGATTGCACCCTATCCCTTCTTATCCAACACTTTATGATGATAAGATTAATAAATATTCTAGAGTTAAGGGTTTAGAAATTGTTTGTATATACCATAGATTGTTTATACATAACTTAGGTTGGTTGTATATCTCTCTAAACTTGATAGATCACTATTCTAAAAGCTTATTATTGTTAGACTCTTATGAGATATCTATACAAATCTCTTCAGTTGGTTGTATAACCAATTATTTCACTCTTTTAAAGGCTCTTTTAGTTTGGGTGTTTGAAAGGTAGTTTGATTCGAGGCTTATTCTAAACTTTTGCTCCCATTTTAGGCATTATTTCATCCATATTGTTGGGAAAGAATTCAAGTAGTTTCTCATCATTAGGCTTTTGTCTTAATGACCCATAATCTAGTGCTCATAGTTTTCTTTTCACTTTACAGAACTTGGAAACACCATTTGATAAATGGTTGTTATACAAGGCATAACAAAGCATTATACATAAATGCAAATACTAGAAAGGATATAATTTCCTTTATAGCTCTTTTAGTAGGTACTAAGATTTTTGGTAGCCTTTTAGTAAGTACAAATGTTGCATCTTATCTCCCAACAACCCTCTAATAAGTACTATTTTATGTTATCTCCTTAGTAACTCTCTAGCATGTACTAAGGATGAATCTACACATTAACATCCTTCTAGCAGATACTAGGAATAAATTTGTGCTTCGACAACCCTCTAACAGGTACTAAGGATTAATATGTCCTCCAATAGCCCTCTAGTAGGTACTAAAAGTGTATTTGTGCTCCAACAACCCTATGGTAGTAACTAAGGATGAATAGGTGCTCCCTTTGGCAGGTACTGAGGATGAATCTATCTTTTTAGTAGCTCTATAGTAGGCATTAAGCTTTTTGGCAAACCTCAAACAAGTACCAAGGTTAAATACTTTCTTTTAGCAGCCTTCAAGTATGTATTAGGATAAGTTATTTTCTTAACATCCCTTTAGCAAGTACTAAACTTCTTGGTAGCCCTCTAGTAAGTACCAAGGTTGAATACCATCTTTTAGTAATCCTTAAGTAGGTTTTGGGATAAGTTGTCTTCTTCGTAGGCCTTTGTTAGGCACTAAGCTTCTTGTTAGCCCTTTAACAAGTACTCAGGTTAAATATCATCTTCCAATAGCTCTAAAGAAGATACTAGGATAAATTATCTTCTTAGCATCCCTTTAGTAAGTACTAAGCTACCTGGCAACCCTCTAGTAAGTATTAAGGTTAACTACCATTTTTTAGTAGCCTTAGAGAAGAAACTAGGGTAAGTTATGCACTCATACTTTGATTCTTATCCTCTAATATTCTTTCGAGTTTTGTTTTCTAGAATCTTTTTATCATTCTCTCTCTAGTATTTTCTTTTTCTAGCTTTCTACTGCTTCTTTCTTTAGTGATTTCTCTTCAATGTTGATAAAAGTTACATTTTTTTCAAATCCTCTATGTATTTTTTTATTGTGAATGCCAGAGGGAGAATGTTTAGAGAACATGTAATCCTAAGACATTGGACTCACTCATTTACTTTGAATGATGTGCGTTGAATGATAACACAACTATTATTTTGAAGGATAACAAATCTATAACAAAACCAAGAGAAGTTCTAATATTTTTGATTTAGTGGTTTGTTTGAACAGACCTGATGAACATTAAAAGGGGATATTATGGTGAATGCTAGGGAAGAATGTTTGGAAAACATGTGACCCTAAGACCCGACGAACATTAAAGGGCCAAAATAAGTTCAATGGATGTTGTGCAAGTTCAACGACCATTAAACCTATCCCAATGGTCGTTGGACCATTCATGGGCATTGAAGGATGAGCAATGGACATTGATTAGATGCTACAAATTCCCAAAGTCTTTTAGACCTCACAATAGGCATTGTACTTTTACAACATGCATTGGAAAGTACTCTAGGTTGAACTATGGTGGACCTCATCATAGGCATTAAAGTTTTACAACTAGTGTTGATTTGGCCTAGCAACAGACATTACATTTTCACAACAAGCGTGGGAAAGGTGTCCAAGCTCGCTAAAGCTTTTAAAACCTGAAATGGATATTGGCCATTCTCAATAGGCATTGAAGGAATTTTCAATGGGTATTGTGAATTGCTCAATGGGCGTGAAAAGCAATTGTGCAAAGTTTGAAAAACATAGCACAAAGTTCAAGCTTTCGAAAAATAAACAATGGGCATTGTTTTTTCTCCAACAGGCATAGTAATCAAAGACAATGGCCATTGAATGATAGATAATAGGTGTTGGAAGTAACAGTAATAAGTTTAATAGGGGTTGATGAAGAATAACGGGTGTTGTCATCTCTAATGGCTAATT
Organism: Omphalea diandra; assembly: GCA_949677035.1. NCBI lineage: Eukaryota > Viridiplantae > Streptophyta > Magnoliopsida > Malpighiales > Euphorbiaceae > Omphalea > Omphalea diandra. Next base: position 12,701 of record CATIWR010088602.1, on the reverse strand, counting down.
TTGAAGAAAAGTTATCTGATATAACATCAACTGTTTCCACAGCTAGTTTTGGAGTTTGATATATAAGGAGCATTTTTGAAGACGATAAGCAAGAGAAAAATTTAGAGAAACTTTATGAAGAACTTATAAACATTTTTAACAAGTCTTTATGCAAACCTTTTTGGGTGCTACTTGTATTTTCAGTAGAGTGAGATTATTTTTGTTACTTTTTTTTAAAGTAGGCATTCTTGTGCACTAATTATGTATTTACTGCCTATTTGAGAGGCATAGACACTACTTGGATCTACCCTTGCTAGTGGTTGTAAAGGTTGGTATTATGCCTAGAAAAATACTAAGGGAAAGGTTATCCTTGAGCCTATAAAATGGAAGGTTGTCCTTGAGCCTATAAAAGATAATTTTTTCCTTGAGTGTAAAAGGGAAGTTTGTCCTTGAGCCTATAAAATAGAAGGTTCTTTCTTAGCATAGAAAGAAAAGGTTTTGTTCTTGAGTCTGGAAAATGAATTGAAAGGCTTAAGTGAAAGCTTAGGGAGTGGAGTAGATTAGTTGATGAACCACTATATATCCATGTGTTGTTTTATGTGTTTATTGTTTACACTTAAATTATTTGTGGTTGTGTTTTTTTATTTTTTATTGCAACCCAATTCACCCATCCCCTTTTGGGTTGCCTCATCGCCAATCAGTTTAACATTTGGCATTATAGCCTAACCTCTTTTGAAACTAAAGTGTAAGAGGTACATGAACCATTAAGTCCTCTTACTAGGGAAGCTTTATAAAAATTGGAACAATTCAAGCCAGTGGAAGTAATATGTCTATGGAGCTAAAAGAACACCATCAAGAGGAAAGAAAGAGAAAGAGCTTAATTAATTTCATGTCCACAAGTGATGATGAATTCTCCTACAATAGAAGGATAAAAAGGAGGAAGGCCAAAAGGAAAGCAAAAGATGGATGCCTAATGGCGATGGAGGATGAATCAAATAAGACCTCTTCAAATGAGGTATATGAATCTAAAGATGATATCAATGATATGTTCATAATAGAAAATCTTATTGAGGTCTTAAAATTAATAAACAATAATTTGGATAAATCTTTTTATAGAAACAAGATTTTGAGAAAACAAAATGGATCTTTAAAAAATGAAATTTCCTCCATTTCTAAAATTAAAGATAAGCTTCTTAAAGAAGTTGAATGTTTGAGAAAATAAAAAGTGGGATTACTTGCAAAAGCACTTTTCTTATATTCAAATGAAATAGAATATTTAAAAATGAAAATTGAAGATTTGAAAAGAGAAAATGAAAACCTAAATTCTGAAAAGAAATTTTATGAAACTCTTTCCAAACAATATGACAGTTAAAAAAATGAGGTTTTGGACTGGAAAAACTCTTTCAAATTTTAATAAAGAAAAATTAAAAAAATGGATTTACTTTTAGGCTCTTAAAGATATGCTGGCATGAAACATGACATTGGATATAATCATACCTCTTCCTGCACTTCTAAAAGTGTGTTTGTTAGAGCTTCACTTTCTAGAAGACCTAATCTTTAAGGTGTTGAATCACCAAACTCTTCATGAAAGGCTAATGCCAATGCAAAGCCTAAGAGCACAACACTAACAAATGCATACATTAAAAACCTAAAGGAAAAGGCTAATCATTCTTATATGTATGCATCTCATAAGCCAAAGAAGGCAAAATGTTTTACAATCTGCACCTCGAAGAAAAATTGCATACGATCACACTTATTCGAGGGTGCACATACAAAAATCACATGTGCATAATTATAGCTACTCTCACCCATACTCTCAAAGGCCAAAGGCAAATCATGCTTTTATTTATGAAACTAAGTATTGTAAGAATACACAGGTTCCTTCACATTTTAGACATCAATCTTTTTTAGGATGCCACATCATTCATCTTCTACACACAAGTTTAAGAAAGCATTCATTTGGCAATGTTTTTATTATTAGAAAATATGACCATAAAGCATACTTTTGTTATGCTAGGATGAGAGATAAGCATATTTATGCTACTAATCCCTTTAGACCTAAGAGAAAATGGGTGCTAAAGAAAGTTTAATTTTATAGGTTTGGAGGCTTCTCAACCTCTACTCAAAATGGAGAATTAAATAGTGAGTGGAACTGCAGAATTTGAAGAGGAGCTAAAGTTTTTAAAAAAGACTTGTATTTTTTAAAAAACACAACAATTGGTATCAGATGGTATCATTAACTGTAAGGTATCTCTTTCCCTCTTTTTATTTTGTTTAATATGCATTTGCTGAGAGGGAGTTTGTTTTATGAACCATTATAGATATCAATTTGGTGTTTTAGTTTGGGAAACTCTATGAACTATCCTTCATTTCTTATTTTCCTCAATTTGTGAAGAGAACATGCAACCCCAAGTTATGTCAACCGAATTGTGTTTGAATATCTTGGGAGATTTATTGGAAGGAAGCATAAAGATAAGGGGAGTTGTCCTTTATTATTTGTTTTGTATTTTTAGAACCATCTTGTTTGTTTTGTCTATGAGGAAGATGGTTTAGATTTTAGGAAGAGAATGTTTGTATGTTTGTAAGGGGAAAAATAGTTTTTTAAAGGGGACGATTTATATATCTTTTTGTCATGACAAAGAGGGAGAGAAGTTTAGATGCTTTGATTTGATGATGTGATTGCTTTGTTTGGTATCACTTATGTACATAGCCTAACACTTGGTATCATTTATGTTTTTAACATCAAACATTTGGTATCTTATATGGCTTTTTAAGAAGCATATTTAGTATTAAGCCTTAAGAGGATATTCCAATAATTGGTATCAAAGCTAGTGTGGATATTTTGATTAGTATGTATTTTGGTTGGTATCTTATTTATAGTTTTATGTTTTAACATTTGGTATCCTTTGTGCATTTAAGTTTTGTATTTTTGGTATCAAAGCATCTTGCTTTTGTCATGATTCAAAAAGGGGGAGATTGTTGTGAATGCTAGGGGGAGAATGTTTGGAGAACATGTGACATCAAGGCATTGGACCGACTCCTCTACTTTGAATTATATGTTTTGAATAATAATAAAATTATTGTTTAAGAATAACAAAACTAAGATAAGTTCTAATGTTGTACTTTAGTCTTTTTGGATGATTGAACAGACCCAACAAGTGTTAGAAGGGGAGATTGTTGTGAATGCTAAGGGGAGAATATTTGGAGAACATGTGACTCTGAAACCTAATGAATGTTAAAGGGCAAGAACAAGTTTAATGGGCATTGTGCAAATTCAACGGGCATTGTGCAAATTCAATGGGCATTGAACATCAACCAATGAGCGTTGGACCATTCAACGGGCATTGAAGGATAAGCAATGGATATTCATTAGATGTTACAAATTGCCAAAGTCTTTTGAACCTCACAATGAGCATTGTCCTTTTTTAACAGGCATTGGAGAAGTACTCCAGGTGGAGCTATGCTGAACCTAGCCATGAGTGTTGAAGTTTTACAATGGGCATTGATCTGGCCTAGCAATAGACATTGCATATTCACAATAGGCGTGGGAAAGGGGTCCAAGCTTTAGATAATCCTTCTGAAACCTAAAATAGGAATTAGTCCTTTTCAACAAGTGTTGAAGGAGTTACCAATAGGCATTATGAATTGCTTAACGGGCATGGAAAACAACTGTGCAAAGTTTGAAAAACATAGCATTAAGTTCAAGCTTTTTGAAAATGAACAACGAGCATTATTCTGGCTCCAACAGGTATTGTAGTCGAAGCTAATGGGCGTTGAATGATAGATAACAAGTGTTGGAGGTAACCATTACAAGTTCAATGGGGTTGATATAGAACAGCGGGTGTTGCCATCTTTAATGGCTAATTTTTAAGGAAAGCTGTTAGATATAACATCAACTATTCCTGCGGCCAATTTTGGAGTTTGGTTGTATAAGGAGCACTTTTGAAGGCTATAAGCAAGAGAAAAGTTTGGAAAAACTTTGTGAACAACTTTTAAACATTTTTAACAAGTCTTTATGCAAACCTTTTTAGGTGTTGCATGTATTTTACGTAGAGTGAGATTGTTTTTATTACTCTTTTAGGTAGAGTGAGATTGTTTTGTTACTCTTTCTGAAAGTAGGTTTTCTTGTGCACGAATTATGTATTTACTACCTATTTGGGAGACATAAACACTGCTTAGATCTATCTTTGCTAGTGGTTGTAAATGTTGGTATTATGCCTAGAAAAATACCAAAGGAATGGTTATCCTTAAGCCTGTAAAAAGGAAATTTGTCCTTGAGCTTGTAAAAGGAAGGTTCTTGATTAGCTTAGAAAAGAAAAGGATTTGTTATTGAGTCTAGAAAAAAGAATAGAAAGGCCTAAGTGAAAGCTTGAGGAGTGGAGTAGGCAAGTTGTCAAAGCACTATAAATCCTTGCGTTGTTTAGTGTTTGTTGTTTCCGCTTTAGTTGTCTATGGTTGTGTTTTTTGTTTTTGATTACAACCCAAGTCACCCCCCCTCCCCTTTTTGGGTTGCCTCATTACCACTCAATCTAACATTTTCTTAATTCTGCTAGGTGTTGCCCCTAGTGCCTTTTGTCCCTTTTTTTTCTTTTTCTTTTCTCCTCTTCTCTTTTTTCTTTTTTTTTTTTATTTTATGTTTTTCTCCTATTTTCTTTGTTTTTCATTTTTTTCATTTCCTATTTATCCTCTTTTCTTTTTAACCAAGTGGTTTTGTGCCTAGAAAAATACCAAAGGAAAGGTTATCCTTGAGCCTGTAAAAAGGAAATTTGTCCTGGAACTTGTAAAAGGAAGGTTCTTCCTTAGCCTAGAAAAGAAAAGGTTATGTTCTTGAGCCTGGAAAAAAGAATAGAAAGACCTAAGTGAAAGCTTAAGGAGTGGAGTAGGCAAGTTGCTAAAGCACTATAAATCCTTGCATTGTTTTGTGTTTTTTGTTTTCGCTTTAGTTGTCAGTGGTTGTGTTTTTTATTTTTTATTACAACCCAATTCACCCCCCTCTTGGGTTGCCTTATCACCACTCAATCTAACATTTTTTTTAATTCTGCTAGGTGTTGCCCCTAATGCCCTTTGTCCCTTCTTTTCTTTTTATTTTTTTTTCTCCTTTTCTCTTTTTTTTTTCTTTTCTCCTCTTTCTTTTTCTTTTCTCCTCTGTTCTTTTTTCTTTTTTTTATTTTTCTCCTCTTTTTTTTTGTTTTCTCTTTTTTTCTTTCTTTTTCATTTCCTCTTTATCCTCTTTTTTTTAACCAAGTGGTTAGTACAAATAGTGCAATTTGTATAAACAATTAATTAAAAATATAAAGGGTACCAAAGTGGAAAATTTTTTAGAATGCTAAAAGGTATTAATTATTTGTACAAAGAATTTGGAGGGTATATATACCCTTAGCTAGCTAACACTTGTCATTTTCAACCTTTTCACCAACATTTATGTTTTTGTCTCTCTTGCTTTCCTTTCAAGCGTTTTAGCTTTTTAAGCTTTTGTTTTTTTTTTTAAACTTTTCAATGTCATGCCTTATGTCAATGCCTTTTATGCTTGATTTTCATGATGCCACTCTCAACTTCCCCAAGGATGATTATTCTCCATATGATGACCTTGCTACTCTGAAGGATTTGCATTAGCCTCCCCATTGTGATATGTGTATCCTAAGACCTTCCCAAAAGGTCTTAAATTGGGAGCTTTTATTCCACTTATCCATATTCCTCCATCACATTTGTGTTGGTGCTCTTTATAGTATGGTAGGCCCCTCTAACTTTGCTTTTTTTATTTCAATTCATCTTTATTTTTATTTTTATTCCTTCTATATATATGCAAACACTTAGGTTAGTCTTAAGGAATTAACTTAGATTGTAAGACATATACCTGTAGATTTTTTAAATGTATGTGGTTTTTGAAAATTTGCCCAGCCTTGAGGTGTATTCTTTTTTATGATTGACACCTTATTATGTATTAATTTTTATGTACCTATGTGTAAAAATTAAGTTAGTTTCAAAAATAAATTGAGTTCATAAAATACATACCAATAGGCTTTTATAATGCTTATAGCTCTTAAAAATTTGCACAACATTGTGATATTCTATCTATTTGTCATTGTCAATTTATTGATGTTTTCATGTATCTACATATGAACATTTAGATGAGTTTCTATGTAACATCCTCAACCCAAAGCATAAGCATTTTAATTATGTTATATTTGAATATATGCATCATAAGGCAAAAGAATGACAATAACACTTACATTATTGCATTTGAATATGAATATGTTGTTTGCATAGTGGCATGGCAAATTATCATATATTGTGTATTGTATAGTATTTGAATTAATGGTGTTTTGGAACTTATTAAAAGTATAAGGAGTATATGGGGATTAGTAAATGGATTAAGGTGATGGAGTGAAAAAAAGGGACTAAAAGAGGAGTATTGAACTTCCAACCAATGGTAGTGAGACACCATGATTTTTGTCATATTAGGGTAGGTATATAAATTAAAATTTTCATCTTTTAGGATCAGATTGGAAAGGCAAAAAGTGAGGGAGTGCAAAAAAGGAAGAGAGAACTAAGGAAGAAAGATAAAAAGGAAGAAGAAAAAGAATAAAAAGAAGAAGAAGGTGAAAAGTGAATTGTCTATGAATAAACTCTAAACTTTTATGGTTTTGGTAAAAGAGGTCCTCGAGTCATTGAAAATAATATTGGAAATAAGCTGGAACCATCCGTGGCTTAATAGCTTGAAGGAGGAGGTAAGTAAATAGCTAATCTTACTAAACATGTGATTGGTTAAATGCCATGAACATATGCTCAATGGAATGAAATGTTGTTTAATGAGATGATATTGATGAATAGATTGACGAAAAGATTGTTATACTCTTGAATTATTTATTTTCATGAGACGTTAATAAATTATGACTTGGGAATGTAAGTATGTTGTGATATGAGCTGCCAAAGTTATGGGTGTTGTTATTGGTCATTAGATTGTTGGAATTTTGTTGGATTTATAGTTGATTTGTTGAAAGACTAATACTTGATGTTGTTGAGCAAGCAACAACATTCATAGCCTATGTGGTAACATATATGATAGTTTATGTGGCAACCAAATATGGTAGCCTATGTGACAATAACATTTGATAGCCTGTATGGCAATGATATTTGTAGCCTGTATGGAAAAATTATATAAAAGCCTATATGGCAATAACATTTGATAGCCTATGTGGCAATGATATCTGTAGCATGTGTGGCAACAATATTTATAGCCTTTGTAGCAACCATATATGATAGCCTATGTAGCGATGATATTTATAGCGTACATGACAATAATATATAATAGCTTGTGTGGCAATAATATTTGATAGCAAGTGTAGAATTAAAGAGTAAAAACTCTTTATTTCGTGCATGGATATGATGATGAGTTATTTATATTTAAATGTTTATTATGTTATTTGAGATTGAAGTATCATTATGTGTTTACTTACTGAGTATGCAAGCTCTCTCATTTGCATTAAATTTTCTTTCAAGAAGTGTAGACTAAAGATTGCATCCAGTTTGGATTTTAAAGTTATTGTCTAGCAATCTAATATAAGTTAGGCTAGTATGTAGTTTATTAGTATTTTTGTTTGTTTAGCCATGTATACTTCATTGTAAATAGTTACTATGTTGTGAAATAAGATACATAGTGTGAAAAATAATGGAAATAAGGTCTTTTAATGATAATGGATAGAATGAGAGAAATTTTAATGATGTTGTGTCACTTTAGTATTCAATGTCTTATGAATGAGTTAATGCACCTATTTTAGGAATGGTTAGTAGAAGGGATGTCACATTTTAGTGGTATCAGAGTGAGTAAATGATTATGTAGAAATGTGTAATATGAATGTGTTGTATATGATATTTGTATTATGTTAGGACTTACATGAATTGCATATAGGAGTATGGATGCACCTAATAGAGTTCATACTGGCCTAAAGGTTAGAGATATGTCTGCTGAGTCAGTTCATGCACTGAGCATGTTAACCATGTTGCAGAGAATCTTGAGATGCCAGGAAATAATCTAGCGATGGGTATAAACCCAAATGTCATATAGTTTAGTGAAATGATGTAGAGATTTGCACCACAAGCTTATACAGGACCTACCATAAATAAGAATTATGATACAATAAGGAAGCAAAGGGCAATTGACTTTGAGGGCACTACATATCATACTGAGGCTGAAGAGTCATTTAGAAGAACTAATAGAATCTTGAATAGGCTTGAATGGACCCAAAAGCAAAAGCTGAAGTATGCAATATTATTGCTTCAAAAGAATGCCTTAGATGAGTGGGAGACTATTCCAGGTAGCACTGCTAAACCAATGACTTTGACGTGAGATGATTTTCTAAGGGAGTTCATAAACAAATACACGCTAGTAGTATACTTAGACAAAAAGAAAATGGAGTTTTTTCAATTGCAGTGAAATGATATGACAGTGGCAGATTGTGAGGTATAGTTTGTTAAACTCTCAAGATATACCCCAAAGTATGTAGCTACAGAGGAATTAAAGTGCTGAAAATTTAAGAGGGGATTGAGGTTAGAAATTCGAGATCGATTAGTAGTTAAGCCAACCAATTATAGTATATTATTAGTAGCAGTTATTCAAACTGAGGAGACAAACCAAGAGAAGAATGCAATTGAGGTAAAAAGGAGGAGAAGTTATGCATGGTGGAGTGGATAACCAAATAAAGCAACAAAAAGAGGTGGTTTCACATCATCTTGGGGATTAGGATTTCAAGGAGTTACTGGTCATCAAAGAGGCAGAAGACAAAGTCATCCTGGTAAATTAGTGCCAGTGGTATTGAGTAGAAGTGGCTATGGTAGTTTTGAAGGCTCAGAGGGTAGGTGAAGATCTATGGGCATAATGGGTAGAGGCATAGCCCTAACTTGTACTAACTATGGAACAACTCATTTTGGAGAGTATTAGGGACATGAGTCGAGACTGCCTAATGGTAGGTTTTATTACAGGGGAATCTCAGGTAATTAGGTAGCGTAACATTGGAGAGAATGTTTATGAGACAAGTAGAGGTGGGGGTGAGGTAAAGGTAGATGAGGACATTGTGAAACAACTTCAATTTTTAGTAGTGGAAAAGTAGCCCATACTCAACCATGGGCTAGAGTTTATGCTATCACTCATCAAAAGACTTCATCAGCTCTTAAAGCTATTTTTGGTACAATTTCTATTTGTGATTTAGATGATCATGCTTTGATAGACTGAGGATCCACACATTCATTTATGTCTTTATAATTTGCATCATGGTTGCTTGTTGTAGTTGAATCCTTAGGATATGATTTAGGTGTTTTGATATCTGTTGGAGGTAGTGCAATTGTAAATAAAGTATGTAGAACTTGTCCAATGCTAATGTGTGATGTCAGATTGCCTGCAAATTTGATATTGATGAACTTTAAAGAATTCGATGTTATTTTGGGAATGGATTGGTTAGTAAAACATCATGCAGTTTTAGATTGTCATAACAAAGAATTGATGATCAGATATTCGAGACAACTAAGAGTTATATTTGTTAGGGAGCACAAAATTATTCCAACTTATTTAATCTCAGCTATTCAAGCTTTTAAACGAATCAAAGAAAGTTGTGGTGCATTTCTAATAAGTGTGGTGCACACTAGTGTTCATAGTTTGGGTTTAGTAGATATTCCTATACTGAGGGAGTTTGGAAAAGTATTTCTTAATGACTTGTCGAGTTTGCCACCACATAAAGAAGTTGATTTTAATATTGAGACCTTGCCAGGATTGGCACCTATTTCTATTGCACCATATCGAATGGCAACAGTAACATTGCAAGAATTAAAGAAATAATTAAAAGAGTTGTAGCAAAAAGGTTTCATTCGACCTAGTAGATCTCTTTAGGGGGTATCAGTGTTGTTTGTGAAGAAAAATGATGGGAGCATGATTGTGTATTGATTATAGGCTACTGAATTGAGTAGGAATAAAGAATAAATATCCCTTACCAAGAATTGATGATTTGCTTGATCAACTTCAAGGTCTAATGGTATTTTCAAAAGTTGATTTTAGATCTGGGTATTAGTAGTTGAGGGGGTTGTTGAGCTAGACATTCCAAAAACTACTTTTCATACTAAGTATGGTCACTATAAGTTCCTTGTTTTGCCTTTGGGTTAACTAATGCACTAGCAGCATTTATGGCATTAATGAATCATACCTTCCAAATATCTTGATCAATTTATGATTATTTTCATTAATGACATTCTCATATGCTCATAAAATCATGAGGAGCACCAGCAACATCTGAGAATCATATTACATATCTTAAAGGAAAAACTGTTATATGCCAAATTGAACAAATGAGACTTTTGAAAGGAAAAGTGGTCTTTTTAGGGCATATTGTGTTCAGACATGGTGTTCAACTTTATTCGAATAAGGTGAAAGCCATTTTGGAGTGAGATCCACATAAAAATGTAGTAGAGGTTATTGGACTAAGATGGTTAATCTTAAGTCTAGAACCTCTTTTGATCTTGACAAAAGAGATTGATCATTACTAATGTTTTTATTAAGTGTTAATTTTGCAGAAAATAAGTCTCTCAAGTTAAGTTGGAAGAAAATCTCTATAACTCCAAAGTGACTCACGACTACAATCAAGGATTCGCGACCTTGACTCTTGAGAAGACTTGCCAAAAATCAGATAGGGTAAATAACGGAGTCATTCTCGACCACAAACAAGCAAAATGAAGCAAACCAAAAATGATAAATGAATTCGCGATCTGTGTCACATAGGAGTCACGACCGCAAATTACAAAAAGCTTCAAAAGGGAAGGAAGTCCATAATCAGAACTTGACAAGTGTCCTAGTAAGCCGTTGGAAGTCAAAAATCCTAAAGGCTACATGTTGGTAGCAACCGCGATTTGAGAAGTGAAAGTTGCACAATTTGGCAGGCTGTTTCGCGGTCAGGATCGCGGTCTGTACAATGAAAATTGCGACTGTAACTTATGCTGACTGAAGAAATATAATGGTTATATTTTCCTAAAGCACTAATGAAAAGCTACCAAGTGAACTAGCCATTATACTAGTTGTTAGACACAAAGCTGCAACTTTTGACTTTCATAAGGAAAATGTAAACAAGCCATTATACTAGCCGTTAGACACAAAGCCGCAACTTTTGACTTTTGTAAGGAAATTTTGAAATCACCAATGGAAAGCTGACACATGGACTAGCCGTTGGACTAACCATTATAATAGCCGTTAAACTAGTTGTTAGTCTCTTTGGTGGAATTTGGGTATAAATACTCCACTAAACATTAATAAATGACAAGGTTAAGAAATTCATTATCAAAAAAAAAAAAAAGCTCTCAATGTTTGCTACTCATTTCTTTTAATTTTCTTTATAAGATTGTTAATTGTTGGGTGTGGGCATTAAGCACCATATTGTAAGGTTGTTGTGTGAGCCTGTAAAACACATCGAGATAGATTTTAGTGTGAGCCTTGAAAACACTAGTGATAGGTTTTAGTGTGAGCCTTGAAAACACTTGTAAAAGGTTTTTGTGTGAGCTTGTAAAAGACAAGTTGTAAGGTTTAGTGTGAGCATAAACACTAAGTTTAGTGTGAGCTTCTAAAACACTAGTGATTGAGTGAAATACCCAATTGGCGAATTGGAGAGTGGACGTAGGGTTGGTTAATACTTGAACCACTATAAATTGCTTGTCTCAATCTTTTCATTTTTCCTCCTTACTTCTTTGTTTTTAGAAATTTTCATACACCAATTCAACCCCCCCTTCTTGGTGCCACAGGCCAACAAGTGGTATCAGAGTAAGGTTTTCGTATATCAAACCTTTATTGGGTGAAACAAGATCATGGCACATGAAACAATCCATTCATACCTAATGCCACACTTTGATGGAACCAACTATACTCATTGGAAGTATAAGATGGAAATCTATCTTGACATAGATATAGTGGATCTTTGGGATGTAGTCATCAATGAATGGAAGCCACCCACAAAGGTTGTGGATGGTGATGAAAAGCTGATTCCAAAAGAAGAATGAGTTGAAGCTCATAGAAAGTCCAATGGGAGAAATAAAAGAGCAATGGCCATTCTCCTAAGCTCCCTATCTAAAGAAGAGATTGGGAGAGTACAACACTGCCTAACAGCTCATGTAATCTGGAAGACCTTGGAGAATTATCATGAAGGCACAACTCTTATGAAGTCAAGCCGTTTGGAAATGTAAATCACTGAATAGGAACTCTTCATGATGAAGGACAATGAGACCATCACAGAAATGACCAACAGACTCTTGTCCATTGTCTCTAACATGATGAAGTTTGGAAGAGCTCTTACCATTTATGAAGTAAACACCAAAATCCTTAAAACTCTTTCACTTGATAAATTTGGTGCTAGAGTATGCAGCATACAAGAACCTATCTGAAGATTAGAAAGGTCCTAACAGATGTGCTAATAGGCAAACTCTTGACTCATGAGTTGGCCTTATAAAAAGATGAGCAAATGAAGAAGCTAAAGGGCCAAGGAGAAAAGCAAGAAAATAGAACAATGGCTTACAAAGTAGCAATCAAGGAGAAAGAAGTAGACACTTCCTCAAGTGATGAAGATAGTGGCAGAGAGGAAGAAGAGCTTGCAATGCTCTCTAGAAGAACTAAGGAGTTAATAAGAAGAAAGGAGAGAAGAGTCTTCAAGAAAACTGTCCCAAGTCTAAAAGAAAGATCAAATGATGTCACATGTTAT